>JAKVIS010000219.1:0-106573 GCA_033119425.1 Bufotes viridis | reverse complement strand
GTTAGGCGGTCCTGTAGCGGTTAATTCCCACTACGGTATGTACCTCTCACAATGAGAATTTAGGATGCTTTAAAGATCTCCCATTTTGTGGCTGTATTTTTGTTTTTGAGGACTTTGTCCCAGTTAGTTAGGCCTATGGCCTCTCTTGAATTGGCTAAATTTAGCTTTTTTGAAGTATGGTATTTTTGTTTCCTCCCTGTAGAAATGCTCTTTTGAATGATAATTGGAAGGTTATTACTTTACTATTTCCCAGGTGTCCCCCAAGATCCCTTAGATCCCTCCAAGACTGTTGGAACAAAAAAATGTATGGTATGGTGTGGTATATGGGTACAAAGAGAGTGGGGCCATTCTTCATCAATGGAAACCTCAAGGCCACTGGATATGCGAAATTGCTACATGATGATGTGTTTCCCTCTTTATGCACTGAAGCTGGCACGTTCCCTGAGTTTTTCCAGCAAGATGGTGCACCACCACATTATGGGTGTCAGGTCCGAGCATTTCTAGATGAACAGTGTCCTGGAAAGTGGATTGGTCGTCGTGGGCCAGTTGAATGGCCCCAAGGTCTCTGATTTGACCCCTTAGACTTTTATCTTTGGGGTCATCTGAAGAGCAATTGTCGATGCTGTGAAGATACAAGATGTGCAGCACTTGAAACTACGGATACTGGAAGCCTGTGCTAGCATTTCTCCTCTGGTGTTGCTATCAGTGTGTGAAGAGTGGGAGAAGAGGGTTGCATTGAAAATCCAACACAATGGTCAGCACATTGAGCACATTTTATAAGTGGTCAGAAACTTGTAAATAACTCATGAAAAAATAAAGTTACATTAAAACCAAGCAACCATTGTTTTTCTTGTGAAATTCCCAATAAGTTTGATGTGTCACACGACCCTCTTCCTATTGAAAAAACAAAAGTTGGATTCAAAATGGCCAACTTCAAAATGGCCGCCATGGTCACCACCCATCTTGAAAAGTTTCCCCCCTCACATATACTAATGTGCCACAAACAGGAAGTTAATATCACCAACCATTCCCATTTTATTAAGGTGTATCCATATAAATGGCCCACCCTGTATATATATATATATATATATATATATATTTACACACACACACACACATGAACATACAGATATACAGTATATTTGTTTACACATATATACTCCCACAACATACATATGAGCATACATTTTACAGTATATACTCATACACATACATTATAAACAGCCATACATAAAAATGTATCTACAGTGTGTTTATATATAAATATATATACACGCACATATTTATATATATATACCTACACACATATACCTATATAAAAACTCACATCCTGAATAGGAGCTGAGCGCTGCGATTGGCCAGCGCTCCAGCCCTGGGAGAAGGAGATGCCCAGGGCAAAAGAAGATGTCTCCGCTCCAGGCAAAATTGGAGAAGCACGAGCGCCGGTACCAGGGGCTACAGAGGACGAACGGAGCGGCACCCAGGGATACAAGTAAGTGCAGGGTCATCCCTGGGTGCCGCTCTCCATGAACATACCTTTGCCTAATAAACTGTGGACCAGTGAAAGGTCCTCTTTAACACACATTGCAAATTTACACTCACATATGCACATAGTACATTCACTTCACACACACATACTTTTTATGTATCATATCTAGGAGAGCTGAAGGAGATTTAGCTGGCAGGATCCAGAATGGATGAAAACTACCTCCCCACTCTCTCTGTCCCGACCTGCTCTTCATGACCAATAAAGGGCTGAGGTATCTGTTTGTGTGCTGAGGGAGGAGGAGTGTATGACGGGAGCACAGGCAGTAAATCAGCTGCTATCAGAGGAACCTCTGCTAGAGGCAGTTAGCTGCTGTCCGGCTAATTGATGGGGCAGACTGATTCTAGATTCACCTCTGCTCCTGAGTCCAGCCTCCAGAGCTCTATAACATTGTATTCTCTAAATATTGGAGGCATACTACTGGAAGGGGGCCTCTTTGGTTACGGGGGCCCAGGGCAATTTCCGTTTGCCCCCCTAATGCCAGCCCTGCTCAGACTGCAATTGCCACTGGTCCAGATTCAACTGTTTGTCTGGCCATGGGAAGTGTTACATGCATGCCATTCAGATGTATCACAGGAACAGCTGTAGTTTGCTAGAGTGGCATAGAGGGGGTCCCAAGAAGGAGACCCTCCTTAATGAAGATTAGATGCCCTAATAGTGCATATGGACAGGATTGTTGCATAAGAAAAAAAATTTGGTAGGATTTCATATGGTGCGGGTAGAAATATGTTTACTTTGCACATTAAACAATATGAATAATCCAATTTCAATGTTCTAATGATCTTCTCAATTTCTTAAGAGCTGAATGCATTTACATTCAGGCACAAAAACTTAACTATTCAAAAAACCTATATAAATGTATGTAAATTACCATGTGCTATTTAATAAATAGTAATAGGTTTCTATACCATTGGCAAGACATTCTGTATTCATAGCATAATAAGGCCTGCCACTTTCACAACAGAGATGTCAAACTGATTTCAGCCTGCTCAAGCATGCTTTTTAAACAGGTAACACATCAGAATCAAATTATAACACCGATCAATAATTATAGAATGCTTTACCTGCCCCCAAGCCTATTTGAGCCAGGAAAAACATTTAGGCCCCTTTCACACGGGCGAGTTTTCCGCAAGGGTGCAATGCGTGAGGTGAACGCATTGCACCCGCACTGAATCCTGACCCATTCATTTCTAAAGAGCTGTGCACATGAGCAGTGATTTTCACGCATCACTTCTGCGTTACGTGAAAATCGCAGCATGCTCCATATTGTGCGTTTTTCACGCAACGCAGGCCCCATAGAAGTGAATGGGGCTGCGGGAAAATCGCAAGCATCCGCAATCAAGTACGGATGCAGTGCGATTTTCCTTCAAGGTTGCTAAGAGACGGGACCCGATCTTTATTATTTTCCCTTATAACATGGAAAATAATAGCATTCTCAATACAGAATGCTTAGTAAAATGTGGATTAACCACTTCAGCCCCCTAGCTTAAACACCCTTAATGACCAGGCCACTTTTTACAATTCTGCACTACACTACTTTCACAGTTTATTGCTCGGCCATACAACTTACCACCCAAATGAATTTTACCTCCTTTTCTTCTCACTAATAGAGCTTTCATTTGGTGCTATTTCATTGTTGCTGACATTTTTACTTTTTTGATATTTTGCTTTTTTGACGAAATTTTATCAAAAAATTGACATTTCATTTTCTGTTTGAAAATTTGTCAAATAAAACTACATTTCTCTACAAATTTTTCTCAAAATTTATTGTTCTACATGTCTTTGATAAAAAAAATGCAATAAGTGTATATTTATTGGTTTGGGTAAAAGTTATAGCTTTTACAAACTATGGTGCAAAAAGTGAATTTCCGCACTTTGACTTTCTGAGCACCTGTCCTGTTTCCTGACGTACTACAATGCCCAGACAGTAGAAACACCCATAAATGACCCCATTTTGGAAAGTAGATACCCTAAGGTATTCACTGAGGGGCATAGTAAGTTCATGGACAGTTTTATTTTTTGTCACAAGTTAGCGGAAATGTTTTTTGTTTTTTTTTCAAAAATTTCATTTTCCGCAAACTTGTGACAAAAATAAAAACTTCCATGAACTCACTATGCCCATCAGCGAATACCTTAGGGTGTCTACTATCCGAAATGGGGTCACTTGTGGGGTATTTTTACTGCCCTGGCATTCTAGAGGCCCCTAAAGCGTGAGAATCCAAATGCGTAAAAATGCCCTGTGAAATCCTAAAGGTACTCATTGGAATTAGGGCCCCTTTGCGCATCTTGGCTGCAAAAAGTGTCACACATGTGGTATCGCCGTACTCAGGAGAAGTAGGGCAATGTGTTTTGGGGTGTATTTTTACATATACCCATGTTGGGTGAGAGAAATATCACTGTAAATTGACAACTTTGTATAAAATTTTTTAAAAGTTGTCGTTTACAGCGGTATTTATCACACAAAGTATGGGTATATATAAAATACACCCCAAACTCATTGCCCTACTTCTCCTGAGTATGGCTACTACATGTGTGACACTTTCTGCAGCCAAGATGCGTAAGGGCCCTAAAACCAATGAGTACCTTTAGGATTTCACAGGGCAACTTACGCATTTGGATTCCAAACTCCTTCTCGCGCTTTAGGGGCCCCTAAAATGCCGGGACAATAAAAATACCCCAGAAGTGACCCCATTCCGAAAGTAGACACCCTAAGGTAATCGCTGATGGGCATAGTGAATTCATGGACGTTTTTATTTTTGTCACAAGTTGGCGGAAATGTTTTTCTTTTTTCTTACAAAGTCTAATATTCCACTAACTTGTGACAAAAAATAAAATTTTACATGAACTCACTATACCCCTCACAGAACACCTTGGGGTGTCTACTTTCTAAAATGGGGTCACTTGTGGGGTATTTTTACTGCCCTGGCATTTTAGGGGCCCCTAAAGCGTGAGAAGCGGTTTGGAATCCAAATGAGTAGAAATGTCCTGTGAAATCCTAAAGGTACTCATTGGATTTAGGGCCCCTTTGCGCATCTTGGCTGCAAAAAGTGCCACACATGTGGTATCGCCGTACTCGGCAGAAGTAGGGCAATGTGTTTTGGGGTGTATTTTTACATATACCCATACTGGGTGTGAAAATATTTCTGTAAATGACAACTTTTTCCATTTTTTATACAAAGTTGTCAATTTACAGAGATATTCTCTCACCCAGCATGGATATATGTAAAAATACACCCAAACTGTGCCCTACTTCTCCTGAGTATGGAGATACCACATGTGTGCACTTTGCAGCCAAGATGCAAAGGCCTAAATCCAATGAGTACCTTTAGGATTTCACAGGGCATTTCGCATTTGGATTCCAAACTCCTTCTCACGCTTTAGGAACTAAAATGCCGGGACAATAAAAATACCCACAAGTGACCCCATTTCGGAAAGTAGACACCCTAAGAGTATTCGCTGATGGGCATAGTGAATTCATGGAAGTTTTTATTTTTTGTCACAAGTTAGCGGAAATGTTTTTTTTTTTTTTCTTTTTTCTTACAAAGTCTCATATTCCACTAACTTGTGACAAAAAATAAAATTTTACATGAACTCACTATACCCCTCACAGAACACCTTGGGGTGTCTACTTTCTAAAATGGGGTCACTTGTGGGGTATTTTACTGCCCAGGCATTTTAGGGGCCCCTAAAGCGTGAGAAGCGGTTTGGAATCCAAATGAGTAGAAATGTCCTGTGAAATCCTAAAGGTACTCATTGGATTTAGGGCCCCTTTGTGCATCTTGGCTGCAAAAAAGTGCCACACATGTGGTATCACCGTACTCAGAAGAAGTAGGGCAATGTGTTTTGGGGTGTATTTTTACATATACCCATACTGGGTGTGAAAAATATTTCTGTAAATGACAACTTTTTCCATTTTTTATACAAAGTTGTCCAATTTACAGAGATATTTCTCTCACCCAGCATGGATATATGTAAAATACACCCCAAAAACATTGCCCTACTTCTCCTGAGTATGGAGATACCACATGTGTGGCACTTTTTGCAGCCAAGATGTGCAAAGGGGCCCTAAATCCAATGAGTACCTTTAAGATTTCACAGGGCATTTTTACGCATTTGGATTCCAAACTCCTTCTCACGCTTTAGAGCCCCTAAAATGCCGGGACAGTAAAAATACCGTACAGTAAAAAAACTTGTGACAAAAATAAAATTTTACATAAACTCACTATACCCCTCACAGAACACCTTGGGGTGTCTACTTTCTAAAATGGGGTCACTTGTGGGGTATTTGTCACGATTGTGACTGATCCAGATAGGTCTGGGAAGAGAAGGTCGCAGCGACTTGCTACTCGCGATAGCTTGTGAATTTGCTTCATGGTTCAGGGTATGTCATCCGGGTTTTGCCTTGTGAACCTTTTTGTCCTGACTGGGAGTTTGTAGGCATTCTTCTCAGGTGAGTGCTGTCTGCCACTCCCAGCTACTATATTAGCTTCAGTTTCACTTGCAGTCATTGCCAGATATAGTCCTTACTTCCAGTGCTATTCTGACCTTTGAAGGAGATCGTTTGACGGTATTGCTGTGGAGCTCTTGTCTGGCGTGGACTGTCGTTGTTGGGATCATCTTCTCTGCTCGTGACTGGATAAGTCTCTCTCTGCTGGAGATTGTTTGTTTGTTTGTTACTGTCTTCCCCTGTTGTTCTCCTAGACATGAGTGATGGTGACTAGTGCTCCCATCTGCCTTTCCCAGTCTAGTCTTCTTAGAGTGACTCAGGGTTTAGGCATCCTGCTCGCCGCACGGGTTCACACCCCGTCTAGGGTATCAGGGCAGACAGGTGCCAGCGTAGGGTTTGTCAGGGGTGGCCGTTCTATTTCCCATCCGTAGATAAGGGTCCCCCTTCCCCTCCGTCTGGTGCGACACGACTGCTGCTGGGATAGCGGTCGTGACAGTATATCTGGCTTTTCAAAAAAAAAAAAAAAAAGTGACATTTCCTTTTTTTTTTTTTTTGCCTGCTGTTTTGCTTTGTATTCTTCTGTTCCACTATGGATCCGGTTACGGTTTTGGCGAAACAATTACAGGGGTTATCCCTTGAAGTGGCAGGATCAAAAGCAACAGTACTGCAGCAGCAGCAGCAATCCTTGGGTTCCACCGTTGCTACGGGAAACCAAGGTACTCCTGAGCCAAAAGTGGCTTTTCCTGATAGGTTCTCAGGAGGGAGAGACCAATTTGTAACCTTCAGAGAAGCTTGTAAATTGTTCTTCAGGTTACGCCCCTAGATCCTCTGGCGGTGAGGAACAACGGGTGGGCATTGTAATTTCTCTCCTGCAAGGAGATCCGCAGGCTTTGGCCTTCTCTTTACCATCTGACTCTCCAGCCTTACGATCAGTGGAGGAGTTTTTTGAAGCCTTGGGTCTCGTGTATGATGACCCGGACAGGGTCTCACTGGCTGAGTCTAAGCTACGTAGACTTCGGCAGGAGAACCGGTCAGCTGAACTATATTGTTCTGAATTCCGTAGGTGGGCTACGGATACATTATGGAACGACTCGGCCCTTAGGAGTCAGTTCTGCCAGGGGTTGTCTGAAAAATTAAAAGACGCGCTGGCTGTATACGAGGTCCCTGGGTCTCTTGAGGCTGCTATGTCTCTGTCCATAAGAATCGATAGACAACTCAGGGAGAGACTATTAAATTCTACAGAGGCCTCTATAGGGCAGGGATCGGTTTGTTGTGATCCAGTCGAACCAATGCAAATAGGGGGCGCCACTAGATGGGTGAATCCTCCTAAGGTCCGCCATAGGTCAGAGGTTTGTTTTCGTTGTGGGTGGAGGGGTCATTTTGTAAAGGTATGTCCCTCAGAACCCAAGAGATCACAAACAAAGGAGCCGCTGAAAACTAGAGTCCCCAGACTGTGCGGAGGATAACAGTCTGGGCGTATTCGCTTCCTCCATACGCATGTCTCAGTTTTTGTTGTCCGCTACCGTTGTGGCGGGCAATAAGACTGAGATCTGTTCCGTCTTTTTGGACAGTGGGGCGGGGGTCAACTTGGTGGATTCATGGTTTGCTCAGGCTCTGGGTTTTACTCCGGAACCGGTACGCAGAACTATTCCTGTTTTTGCCATCGACTCCTCCCTCTTACTCAGAGAGAGTTAACTCAGATCGTCCATAATATCCATCTGCAGGTAGGGGACCTCCATAAAGAGCATATCTCTTGTTATGTCCTGGACGGTCTTCCGGCTCCTATGGTATTGGGGCTTCCTGGCTGGTGACTCACAATCCCGTGGTGGATTGGCAGGCCGGGAGATTGTGGAGTGGAGTGAACATTGTAAGGACAACTGCTTGAGTAGTAGGTGCTCAACACTCTCTGTAACATCTCTACCTTCCTTTCTGTCAGATTTTATGGATGTGTTCTCTGAGAAGGGTTGTCAGGGGTTACCACCTCATCGTCCATATGATTGCCCAATTAATCTGTTACCTGGGGCAAAACTACCTAAAACCCGGTTATACAATCTTTCCGGCCTGGAGAGGAAGGCTATGAAAGATTATATTTCGGAGAGTTTGGCTAAGGGACACATCAGACCCTCTTCTTCACCTGTGGCTGCAGGGTTCTTTTTCGTTAAAAGAAAGATGGGGGCCTGCGTCCCTGCCTGGATTTCCGGGAATTAAACCGGATAACTATCCGAGATCCCTATCCTCTTCCTCTCATTCCCGACCTCTTTAATCAGGTTGCTGGTGCTAAATGGTTCTCCAAAATGGATCTCAGAGGAGCCTATAACCTGGTTCGCATCAAAGAGGGGGATGAGTTGACGACGGCTTTTAATACTCTGGAAGAGCATTATGAAAATCTGGTCATGCCATTTGGTCTTACTAATGCGCTTGCAGTGTTCCAACATTTTGTCAACGATATTTTTAGTCACCTTATCGGGAGATTTGTTGTGATATATCTTGATGACATCCTGGTCTATTCTCCGGATCTGGATACACATAAGATCCATGTGAGACAAGTGCTGCAGATATTAAGGGCCAACAAATTGTTTGCTAAATTAGAGAAATGTGTGTTCGCCGTAAAAGAACTGCCATTTCTGGGGTATGTGTTGTCAGATTCAGGTTTCCGCATGGATCCAGAGAAAGTCCGGGCAATTATGGACTGGGATCTGCCTGAGAACCTGAAGGCATTGCAACGTTTCCTGGGGTTTGCCAATTTTTATAGAAAGTTTATAAAGAACTATTCCTTGGTGGTCAAACCACTGACGGACATGACCCGAAAGGGATCAGATTTTTCCAAATGGTCACATGCAGCCAAAACTGCCTTTACATCTCTGAAGGAAAGATTCACCTCGGCTCCTATTCTCGTACAGCCAGATGTCTCGCTTCCTTTTATTGTAGAGGTTGACGCATCAGAGGTGGGGGTGGGAGCGGTACTATCTCAGGGCCTGTCCCCTGGTGAATGGCGTCCGTGTGCTTTCTTTTCGAAGAAATTGTCTACTGCAGAAAGGAACTATGACATTGGCAACAGGGAACTTTTGGCTATTAAGTTGGCCTTAGAGGAGTGGCGTCATTTTTTGGAGGGGGCGGTTCATCCCGTCACAGTGATTACTGATCACAAAAACTTAGTATACCTGGAGTCTGCTAAACGTCTTACCCCTAGACAGGCTCGGTGGTCGTTATTTTTTACTAGGTTTAATTTTGTAATAACCTATCGCCCGGGGGCAAAAAATACTAAGGCGGATGCATTGTCTCGAAGTTTTCCTGGAGGGGGTGATGATGATGTTCCAGAGCCTATTTTGCAAAAGGGGGTGGTGGTCTCTGCATTACACTCAGGTTTAGAGGGGAGGGTGTTGGAAGCTCAGGGGGACGCCCCGGCCTCCTGCCCCTCGGGTAAACTGTTTGTGCCAGAAAATTTACGCCTGGAGATACTAAAGGAACACCATAACTCCACACTGGCAGGACACCCAGGTAGTAAGGCAACCTCTGAATTAGTGTCTCGTCGGTTCTGGTGGCCTAAGTGGCGCCAGGAGGTGTTGAATTTTGTGTCTGCATGTCCTACCTGTGCTCGTTCTAAGGTGGATCATACTCGTCCCGGCAGGGCGTCTTTTACCTCTGGCCATCCCCAACAGGCCTTGGACGCACCTATCAATGGATTTCATTACTGATCTACCAGTATCAGCGGGAAGACTGTTATTCTTGTTGTTGCTGACAGATTCAGTAAAATGGTGCACTTTATTGCTCTGACCGCATTGCCTAATGCTAACACACTGGCTCAGGTTTTTATTGACCACATCGTGAAGCTTCACGGGGTCCCTTCCGATATTGTTTCGGATCGTG
The DNA here is from genome assembly GCA_033119425.1 of Bufotes viridis. Classification (NCBI taxonomy): domain Eukaryota; kingdom Metazoa; phylum Chordata; class Amphibia; order Anura; family Bufonidae; genus Bufotes; species Bufotes viridis. The sequence goes on along the minus strand of JAKVIS010000219.1, from coordinate 96,713 downwards.
GTACCCAATTTGTTTCTAAATTTTGGAAAGCTTTTTGTTCTCGTTTAGGGGTTCATCTGTCGTTTTCTTCATCTTTCCATCCACAGTCCAACGGTCAGACTGAACGTACCAATCAAAACCTAGAGACATATTTGAGATGCTTTGTTTCCGAAAATCAGGAGGAATGGTCATCTTATTTACCGTTAGCCGAGTTTGCCATTAATAATCGTCGCCAAGAATCCACCGATAAGTCACCATTTTTTGGTGCGTATGGTTTCCATCCTCAGTTTTGTACGTTTAGTGAGGGGGCCGCCTGGGATTCCCGAGGAGGAACGATTTGCGTCTTCACTTTCATCAGTGTGGCAGAGTGTGCAAGAAAGTTTGAAGAGAATTGGTGGCAGATACAAACGTGTGGCTGATAAGAAGCGCTCTGAAGGTCCGGACCTTGGGGTGAATGACTTGGTGTGGTTGTCTACCAGAAATATCAAGTTGAAGGTTCCCTCATGGAAATTAGGTCCGAGATTTATTGGTCCTTATAGGGTAATTAAGATCATTAACCCGGTGGCTTTTCGTCTGGAGCTACCTCAGACTCTAAGGATCCATAATGTCTTCCACAGATCTCTGCTTAAGAGATATGTAGAACCTCCTGAACCATTGCCACTACCGCCTCCACCGGTGGTTGTTGATGGCAGTCTTGAGTTTCAGGTAGAAAAGATTGTTGATTCATGTGACAGAACCATCTGTCTGATTATTCTTTTTTAATGCTTGTTTCCCTGCTGTATTCGTCTGTTTGCATTCCGTTCGTATGAATGGCTGTTTTCTATAGCCCAGCCATTCGAATGACTGTCTTTCCCGAATGAACTAGACGAACGGACGGCCACCCAGGAGAGAAGTGTGCTGCTGGTTAACCGATTGATCCCAATTAGAACGTTGTGGTTAACTGCAGACACTTCTCAATTACACGAATTCAGGGTGGTCGTCGTTCGTATGTCGACCACGCAGGCAGCGGCCATTTTAAACTATGCGAAAGCCCAGCGGTGTTCGGCTCTATTTTCATGGAACTAAAACGGACACTTTTTCTGCCGAACACCGCTGAAACAACAGAACACCTGTTATTGCCTGGATTCCTAACTTTTATTTTGTTGATTGTATCACGGGCAATGTCATTGTGTTGTTGATTGTATCGCAGACAATGTCATTGTGTTGTTGATTGGATCACGGAGAATGCTCATTGTGGTTATTAAATGTACATTGACGAATGGGTTCTGTTTAAAATGTGAAACTGTAAATGATTGACTGCTATGTTTATACAACGTGGGTGGTAACCTTGTTGGAAAATGTGTATAAAAGGAAATGCTTGTGTGGTAATTAAAGAGTTCTTATTTGACCCTCAATGCGGAGCTTCTGTCTCGTTATTGGGGGATTTATTATTAGCGTTTAGAGACTGCTGAATGGAAATGGAAGCCGCTTGGTGAGTGTGATTGTTCGGCGGCTTGCAGCAGTTCGTGGATTACCGTTCAGTGTGTTTGGAGCCGTTCGTGAGATTGCCGCTTCCCCTGCATTTGGTTCGTGCCCTCCAGTTTATGCGAACGGAGGTTATGTGTACAGCAGCCGGGAAGGTCTACTAAACGGCGGTTTGGTTTAAAGACACAGGAGGCGTCTTAACAATTCACGATATGTTCGCCGCTCTCTTCAGTACCTGGTGCACTGAAAAGGTTATGGTTCGAAGAGAGAATGTGGGTGCCAGCATCAGAGATAAAGGCGGACAGACTCATTCGGGCTTTTCATAGGTCCCACCCGAGAGGCCTGGTCTTGAGGGTCCGGTGGCCCCTCGTAGAAAGGGGGTACTGTCACGACTGTGACTGATCCAGATAGGTCTGGGAAGAGAAGGTCGCAGCGACTTGCTACTCGCGATAGCTTGTGAATTTGCTTCATGGTTCAGGGTATGTCATCCGGGTTTTGCCTTGTGAACCTTTTTGTCCTGACTGGGAGTTTGTAGGCATTCTTCTCAGGTGAGTGCTGTCTGCCACTCCCAGCTACTATATTAGTTTGTTTCACTTGCAGTCATTGCCAGATATAGTCCTTACTTCCAGTGCTATTCTGACCTTTGAAGGAGATCGCTTGACGGTATTGCTGTGGAGCTCTTGTCTGATGTGGACTGTCGTTGTTGGGATCATCTTCTCTGCTTGTGACTGGATAAGTCTTCTCTGCTGGAGATTGTTTGTTTGTTACTGTCTTCCCCTGTTGTTCTCCTAGACATGAGTGATGGTGACTAGTGCTCCCATCTGCCTTTCCCCAGTCTAGTCTTCTTAGAGTGACTCAGGGTTTTGGCATTCTGCTCGCTGCACGGGTTCACACCCCGTCTAGGGTATCAGGGCAGACAGGTGCCAGCGTAGGGTTTGTCAGGGGTGGCCGTTCTATTTCCCATCCGTAGATAAGGGTCCCCCTTCCCCTCCGTCTGGTGCGACACGACTGCTGCTGGGATAGCGGTCGTGACAGTATTTTTACTGCCCTGGCATTTTAGGGGCCCCTAAAGCGTGAGAAGCGGTTTGGAATCCAAATGAGTAGAAATGTCCTGTGAAATCCTAAAGGTACTCATTGGATTTAGGGCCTTGCGCATCTTGGCTGCAAAAAGTGCCACACATGTGGTATCGCCGCACTCGGCAGAAGTAGGGCAATGTGTTTTGGGGTGTATTTTTACATATACCCATACTGGGTGTGAAAATATCTCTGTAAATTACAACTTTTCCATTTTTTTATACAAAGTTGTCAATTTACAGAGATATTTTTCTCACCCAGCATGGGTATATGTAAAAATACACCTTAAAACACATTGCCCTACTTCTTCTGAGTACGGCGATACCACATGTGTGACACTTTTGCAGCCAAGATGCACAAAGGCCCTAATTCCAATGAGTACCTTTTAGGATGGCATTTTTACGCATTTTTCTTCTCACGCTTTAGGGTCTCTAAATGCCAGGGCAGTAAAATACCTAAATGTGACCCCATTTTAGAAAGAAGACACCCCAAGGTATTCTGTAAGGGGCATGGTGAGTTCATACAAGATTTTTTTTTGCCGTAAGTTAGCGGAATTTGATTTTTTCTTTTTTTCACACAAAGTCTCCTTTTCCGCTAAGTTGTGACAAAAATTCAATCTTTCATGGACTCAATATGCCCCTCAGCGAATATATTGGGGTGTCTTCTTTCCAAAATGGGGTCACATGTGAGGTTTTTGTACTGCTCTGGCATTTGAGGGTCTCCGCAATCATTACATGTATGGCCAGCATTAGGAGTTTCTGCTATTCTCCTTATATGGAGCATACGGGTAATGAGATTTTTTTCCGCTCAGCCTCTGGGCTGAAAGAAAAATGAACGGCACAGATTTCCTCATTCGCATCGATCGATGTGGATGAAAAAATCTCTGCCAAAAAATATGCAAAAAAAAAAGAGAGGGCCTGGCGATTTCCAGGACATAGGGGCTCCGCCCAAACATCCATACCCACTTCAGCTCCTATGTCCTGGCAAACGTGATTTCTCCATTCACATCGATCGTTGTGGAGGAAGACATCTTTGCCAGATTTTTGATACAAAGTGTTTGCCAAAGCATATGAACTCCAACACCTCTCCTCAGCTCATATGCCTGGGCAAGCGTACCTGTCCTGCAGAGGAGAAATCTCGTCTTGCAGCGCCGCATACACCGACTTCACGTGTCTTCTGACAGCAGCGCAATGCTTCTCTCAGAATTCACATCAGTGCTGCGGCATTTCCATCGGTTGGTCCGTTGATCTACATGGAAAATAAAGGGTGGTTAGGGGAAAAAAAGAAGAAAAAACAGGCAGCAGGCACATAACTTGAACGTTACAAACTTTATAAAACATGAATAAAACCTGAACATGAAAAAAAACGGAACTTTTAAAACCTGAACTAACTCAAGATTTTTTTCTTGCTACCTGTTTATTTTTTTTTTTATTTTTTTAACCATATCACTCTTTATTTTCTAGTAGAAACCTCTCCTTTCCCATAGGACAATGTGTAAAGTGTAAATCACACAGAGATGGTGAGAAGTACACTATACACGTTATCCCAAGTGAAAGGAGAGGTTTCTACCGTTTCACACTTATGCAGTAGCACAGCAGCACTGTCCCCTATGTGTTAGGGTCTCTCAAAACCTAGTATCCTGAGAGACCCTTGAGCCTGATTGTAAAACTACCTGTGATGTGCTGTCCCTAGGTCCCTAAGTGTACCTGAGTGTGGTACTTCCGGAAACACTCCCTAGGCATAGGGCAGGGTGGTCAGGACAGTCAGGACAGAAATAAAGGGTGTCACGCCTTATTCCACTCCTGCTACAGACACAACATTTTTTTCAGGGTTGCCGTTGGGTTGAGGTACCGGTAACGACACTGGGGAAGTGGCGCTCGTGTAGACGGCTCACTACACTGGTGGATGGGGCCCCGGAACCTCCTGGATACAGGAGTTCGAAATTATCTCTTCCTGAAATTTGAGGAAGGATCCTGTTCTCCCAGCCTTACTGTAGAGAACGTAACTATTATAGGCAGCCAATTGAAATAAATATACAGACACCTTTTTATACCAGCGTCTGGTGCGTCGGAAATCAAATACGGGGCCAACATCTGGTCATTGAAGTCCACCCTCCCATGTGGAGGTTATAGTCGTGGACTGAGAGGGGCATTTCAACGACACTGGTTGCCCATTCAATTTGGACTGTCGTGTCTGCGTGAATGGAGGAGAGCATGTAAACGTCACGCTTGTCTCTCCATTTCACCGCGAGCAGTTCTTCGTTACACAATGCAGCCCTCTGCCCCCTTGCAAGTCGGGTGGTAAGAAGCCGTTGGGGAAGCCCCGCGACTAGGTCGCGGTGCCACAGCAGCCAATCTGTTCTAGGAACAAATTCTTGAAGAGGGCCACACTTGTGTAAAAGTTGTCCACATAAAGATGGTACCCCTTGCCGAATAAAGGGTGACACCAAGTCCCAGACTATCTTCCCACTGCTCCCCAGGTAGTCAGGGCAACCGACCGGCTCCAGGGTCTGATCTTTTCCCTCATAGATCCGAAATTTGTGCGTATAGCCTGTGGCCCTTTCACAGAGCTTATACAATTTGACCCCATACCAGGCACGCTTGCTTGGGATGTACTGTTTGAAGCCAAGGCGCCCGGTAAAATGTATTAGGGACTCGTCTACGCAGATGTTTTGTGCGAGGGTATACAAATCTGCAAATTTCTGGTTGAAATGGTCTATGAGGGGCCGAATTTTGTGGAGCCGGTCAAAGCTGGGTGGCCTCTGGGACGGGAGGTGGTGTTGTCGCTAAAGTGCAGGAAGCGCAGGATGGTCTCAAAACGTGTCCTGGACATGGCAGCAGAGTACATGGGCATGTGATGAATTGGGTTCGTGGACCGATATGACCGCAATTCATGCTTTTTGTAATGCCCATGTTGAGGAGAAGGCCCAGAAAAGTTCTAAATTTGGAAACTTGGACTGGTTTCCACCGGAAAGGCTGGGCATAAAAGCTTCCCGGGTTGGCGTTTATAAATTGAGTGGCATACCGATTTGTTTCTGCCACGACTAACTCATAGAGCTCCGCAGTGAAGAACAGCTCAAAAAACCCCAGCGCCGATCCGATCTGAGCTGTCTCCACCCGAACTCCTGACTGGGCGGTGAAAGGGGAACTACTGGTGCGGCTGAAGTTGGGGGCTGCCAATCAGGATTTGCCAGCACCTCAGGGACTCTAGGGGCTCTACGGGCCTGTCTGCGCGGTGGCTGCGATGGGGAATTACTGCACGTGCCACCGTACCAGCTTCAACTGCCCTTCTGGTGCTCGCCACTTCACCATGTTGTACGGCAGTGCTGGTAGAAGGTCCAGGACGGGCTGCGCTGCTGGTGTATGCCTCACCACGTAATCCGGCGGCGCCAGCCCAGCTCTGCTGCCCTTGAAACGGATCCTGCGCTACCTGCGGTCCTAGCGACACGGGGCCGGGTACGCCTGGTGGTATCAGGGACCTCAACCTCCTCGTCCGAACTTTGGGTCAGACTGCCACAGCTCTCTACAGGTTCGTATTCTGACCCGCTAGATTCGTCAGATGAGGGTTCCCATTCCTCATCCGACTGGGTCGGAATCCTGTAGGCCTCTTCAGGAGAATACCCCTTGTTTGACATTTGGGCGACTAAATTTAGGGGGTATTCCCTGAGACTACCCAAGAAAAACGACAAATGGGAGGGTAGCGAGTACAGAAGCCACTGCGATTGATAAAAAGATCAAAACTGATTTTTTATCTCCATAGCGCTTATGAAGTGATTGTGCAGTGATACAAAAATAATAATTTTTTGTCACTGCGGCGTGAGCGGGCGTGGGTGACCTCATCACAGATCCTTTAGCCGGCATCTAATGAAAGAAGAAGAAATCGCAACTATGCGATCAAGTGGATATGGTGAGGTAATTTTTTTATTTTTAACCCCTCCATCCACATTTTACTAAGCATTCTGTATTGAGAATGCTATAATTTTCCCTTATAACCATGTTATAAGGGAAAATAATAAAATCTACAGAATACTCAACTCGAAACCGGACTTCAGTGATGAAGTCTGGCCTGAGTCTGGGTACCAAACATGCAGATTTTTCCCTACACGCGTGCAAAACGCATTAAAACGCTTTGCACTCGCGTGGAAAAATCGTGCATTTTCCATAACGCACCCGCTGCTTGAGAAGAATCAAAGGCTCCTTTCAAAGTGAAGGGGGTGATATCATACTATAAATTTGTTTAGTAATTGATCTGCATCTGTTAGATAAAGCTACTATTTTTCAGCATTGTTACTTTGTGCTGTTCTTTCAGGTAACACTGTTTAATTGATTCAATTTTAGTTATGACAACGAGGGCCGCTTGACCAATGTGACCCGACCAACTGGAGTGGTCACCAGCCTCCATCGAGAAATGGAAAAATCTATTACAATTGACATTGAGAACTCCAACCGGGATGATGATGTTACTGTTATAACCAATTTGTCCTCAGTGGAGGCATCCTATACAGTTGTCCAAGGTATTGTACCAGAGATACCACCACTCACAGATTCTTACACCTTACTGATATACAGTATTGTTTTTTTGTTTGTTTTTTTGCTTCATATCTTTCCATCAGTCTCCAGTTATTTACATACAGCTCAACCCTTGTTCACACCACAGTTTTTACCCATCTGCAATAAGTTAAAAAATATTCCAATGCACACTTTAACCCCTTAGTGACCATTAATACACCTTTTTACTGATGTAAAAAAGGGTGTTTGAGTAGTGATGAGCTGCATAGGCAATATTCGAATTTGCAATATTTCGCACATTTTTGGCCTAATATTTGCCATAAATTTGCAAATTCGTGATTGAGAAAATCGCCAATGTAATATGAGAATATTGCACGTGCAATTTCATTACCTATAACGTATCATAAACAGACAATCACATAAAAGCTGTAAGCCAACAGCCTATCCGTGAGACAGGTACCGTCAGCATACTTTACAATGGCAGCCTTGTGCAATGAGGCAACTAGCAATAATCACACCTCGGATAAACCTCATGGGCTATGATACTGCCAAGCCCAGGTCTCTATCTAGAAGGAGAGAGCCAGTCAATAGGGTGACCACATTTCCTAACTGCCATTCAGGGACACTTGTGTGCGGTCAGGCTACTTGGCCGCGCAGCAAGGCAGGAGGAGCCTCACACACATAGGACAGTACTATGCGGTGCCGATCTGATTCGGCGATCGCATAGTATAAAGAAGTGACTGTCGCCAGGGCTGGTTCTAGGTAAAATAGGGCCCTGGGGCAAAAAAACCATAAGGCCCCCCTCATGACACTTGATGACTTTAGCAGAAGAAAGTGTATATTGTGGGGCACGGTGTATGCTATATGTGTATAACATAGACATATTTCATATCAAAACTTACAATTACTTGGCTTGACCCTTGGGGATCTCGGACACTTCCACACTTTGGCCGGGGGTCGGCGGAGCTGATGTGTTTTATCCTAATGATAAAAATTTCATAATAAGGATTTGAAGAAGGAGCAGAGGGATAGCAGAGCAGGGAGAGACTGGTGCTGCTACTAGGGGGCTCAGACCATGTGGAAGTAATAAAGCCCACCATAATAATATATCCTTATAATGTGACAGTGCAAAAAATACCCCCTTGTAATGCCCCCAGTTCAGCTAATGTCCCCATAAAGCCCTCATAATGTGCCAGTATTAAATACCCCTATATAGTGCCCCCAGTAAATGCCCCCATAGTGCTCCTCTCTCCTAGTGCCCCCCATAATGTACCAGTATAAAATACCCCATATATAGTGCCCCAGTAGATGCCCTCAGTGTCCCCCATAATTTGTAAGTATAAAATACCCCTTGTGTGTGTATGTTTTTTTATTTTAGCCCACAAAGAATTTTTTTCCTGCTTTCTGATACAAGACATGGTAAATTAAGTAGCAGCATTTGAAAAATGCATCTTGTCCCACACAAAATAAGCCCTCATATGACTATGTGAACGAAAAATAAAAAGGTTATGGCTAATGTAAAAATGAAAATAGGCCCAGTCTTAAGGGGTTAAATGGTATCAAACTACCTAATGTTTTATATTGCTTGCTCTTTTTGAGAGCATCAGGGTTGTTGCGCATTTTACATACACAACCTGCTACATACACACACAAGGTAAACGTTCGGGTGAAAAAGAGACCGATAAAAGCACCTTGGAGTAAGGTGAAAAAACCACTATAAGAAGGCCACCCAGAGCTGTGTGTGTGTGCTGTGCATGTAGCAGAGATGTGTATATAAAATGTGCAACACAGTGATATATAATGTGACACCCAGAGCTGTGTGGGTATGCTGTGCATGTAGCAGAGCTGTGTATGTAAAATGTGCAACACAGTGATATATAATGTGACACCCAGAGCTGTATGCTGTGCATGTAGCAGAGCTGTGTATGTAAAATGTGCAACACAGTGATATATAATGTGCCACCCAGAGCTGTGTGTGTGTGTATGTGTCAGAGACGAAATAAAGAAAAAACAGAGAGTTATTCTCTGAGACTCCTACAGGAAGAGACCCAGAAAACACTTTGGCAGGGCGCCAAAGGAGGCCAATGGGGGAGCGTGAAGTAGGTTGGGGTGTTTTCGATGGGGTTGGGGTCAGCTGCCAGTGGTTACACCCTTTTGCACTTGCAGTGTTTGGGTGTAGGAAACGAGGTAAACGTTCGGTGAAAAAAGAGACCGATAAAAGCACCTTGGAGTAAGGTGAAAAAAAACACTATAAGAAGGCGCCAGCCCTTAGGCTAAAATCTAACAAAATGGGGATCTAATATGCCAATAAAAGGAAAGCAAGTTAAAACATTACTGTTATAAAGTATTAAGATGTGAAACTCACTTCACCCAGGAGGGTCTCATGGGTCACTTCTCAAAATAACCCATAATATACCCTCCTGCGCCTCAATAGCCTGAGTCACAGTATTGACAAATGGTGGTAAACACAAATGGTAGAAGGTAGAGTGCGGTCAGACTTACTTCACCCAGGAGGGTAATGTGGGGTAACTGAAAAGTGTCCACATTAGAGCCTCCTGCGCCCGGGTCGCCTGTGATGGTGCTTGAGAAAAAGCGGACGTCACTCCAGGATGAATCTTTGACTTCTCTTTATTGTTGGGATATGGTACAGGAGTTTGGAAGAGGCTCGACGCATTTCGGGGTATGTAGACCCCTTTTTCAAGAGCATAAAAGGGGAGCTGTTTTAATCTGGGTTTAAATAGGGCCAGAGAAAGGCGCCAAAACTGACTAAAAACGTCACTTCCCACTTCCGGTATGCGTTCCAGCGTGGAACGCACCGGGAGTCAGGTGGATGATTCTTAATATTTTTATTATTTTTAAAAGGTATAGATATATAAAAACTATTTACCATTAAAAACGTGCGGCAGGATCGGGTGAATTGGTATGGGAAGTTTCTGGCCGGATGTGTTGGGAAACCTAACATGCGTTCCAGGGTGGAGCGCATCACGAAGGTGGATGTGCTAGAAGAGCGAGACCGGAAATGACGGCTCTTCTATATGCGGTCCATCGTGGAACGCACAGGATCACTCAGCGCACAAGGGGGTGTAATGTGGTAATTTAATAAATGGATGGTGATAAAAATAAAGTTTTGATAAGTGGCTGGAAATATAGAGGATAATATTTTTTTTGCAGAATGGCATTCTTTTAAGGTTCTTTCTTTTGTTAGGTTCTTTTGTTATTTCAGTGATTGGAACAGTTTAGATGAGTGGTGGTGATTGTATATGGTTTTTGGGTTGGAAAGATACCTGGGGGATTAAAAACATACATTGGGTAATGGGGATAGGGGTGTATAGAAATATAATATTTTATAAAAACTGTGCGAAAAAAAACATATTAAAATATAATATATAATTAGTAATTGGTATACTCCAAACTCTCATTTAGACCGGACGGGGTTAGTGTATTGAGTGTAAAAATCCAGAACATTTCTTTTTGACAGAGTTCTTGATAAGAAAAAGGGACCATTTCAATGGGGGTAACTGTAAGGCTTGTGTGCGTCCCATCATGTTTTTCGTGGAAGTGGCGCGATACACTATGGGTAAGGATATTTCGTTTTATATTTGAACGATGTTCACACATCCTTTCTCTCAGGGCTTGAGTGGTGCGTCCCACATATTTCAATCCGCAGCCGCATCTCAGAAGGTAAATAATATTTTTTGTGCCGCAGTTGAGATCTTGTCTCAGAGCCCAAGATCCCACTGGGTTTTCTGTTTGGATTTCTTTTAAGCCATGGGTGATCATGTTACAACATTTACATTTTCTTAAACCACATCGAAAGGCTCCTTTCTTTGGGGCCGCTACAGGTTGTATAAAGTTTTTGTTTGAGGGTCTGATTTTGGGACAAGATGGGGCCAGGATATTTTTGAGGGTTCTAGCTCTTCTAAAAGTGATAGAGGGTTGTTTCGAAGGAATCTCGTTAAAATGGGGTCTTTTTGTAAAATGGCCCAATGTTTATTGAGTATTTTTCTGAGGGTTTGGTGTTCAGTGTTATATCTGGTGATTAGATTGAATTGATATGCGCTATTTTCGTTCTTTTTTGGTTGAGCTGGTAGGAGTGCTTCTTTTTGGTTTAATTTAAGAACACGTTGGGTGGGAGGCTTTATGAGGCTTTTGGGGTAGCCTTTTTCCAAGAAGCGATTTCTCAGAATCCCTAGTTGTTTCTTTAGGGTGACATCATTGGAGCAGTTTCTCCGGATCCGCTTCATTTGCCCATATGGTATGTTTTTCTTCCAGTTTGTGTGGTGGCAGCTTGAATAATCTAAATAGCTGTTTGCATCAACCTGTTTGAAATGGGTGCTGGTGGAGATCTTATTGTTAGTTATATTTATAAGGATGTCTAGAAAGACAGCTGAAAAACATACCATATGGGCAAATGAAGCGGATCCGGAGAAACTGCTCCAATGATGTCACCCTAAAGAAACAACTAGGGATTCTGAGAAATCGCTTCTGGAAAAAGGCTACCCCAAAAGCCTCATAAAAGCCTCCACCCAACGTGGTTCTTAAATTAAACCAAAAGAAGCACTCCTACCAGCTCAACCAAAAAGAACGAAAATAGCGCATATCAATTCAATCTAATCACCAGATATAACACTGAACACCAAACCCTCAGAAAAATACTCAATAAACATTGGGCCATTTTACAAAAAGACCCCATTTTAACGAGATTCCTTCCGAAACAACCCTCTATCACTTTTAGAAGAGCTAGAACCCTCAAAATATCCTGGCCCCATCTTGTCCCAAAATCAGACCCTCAAACAAAAACTTTATACAACCTGTAGCGGCCCCAAAGAAAGGAGCCTTTCGATGTGGTTTAAGAAAATGTAAATGTTGTAACATGATCACCCATGGCTTAAAAGAAATCCAAACAGAAACCCAGTGGGATCTTGGGCTCTGAGACAAGATCTCAACTGCGGCACAAAAATATTATTTACCTTCTGAAGATGCGGCTGCGGATTGAAATATGTGGACGCACCACTCAAGCCCTGAGAGAAAGGATGTGTGAACATCGTTCAAATATAAAACGAAATATCCTTACCCATAGTGTATCGCGCCACTTCCACGAAAAACATGATGGGACGCACACAAGCCTTACAGTTACCCCCATTGAAATGGTCCCTTTTTCTTATCAAGAACTCTGTCAAAAAGAAATGTTCTGGATTTTTACACTCAATACACTAACCCCGTCCGGTCTAAATGAGAGTTTGGAGTATACCAATTACTAATTATATATTATATTTTAATATGTTTTTTTCGCACAGTTTTTATAAAATATTATATTTCTATACACTCCCTATCCCCATCACCCAATGTATGTTTTTAATCCCCCAGGTATCTTTCCAACCCAAAAACCATATACAATCACCACCACTCATCTAAACTGTTCCAATCACTGAAATAACAAAAGAACCTAACAAAAGAAAGAACCTTAAAAGAATGCCATTCTGCAAAAAAATATTATCCTCTATATTTCCAGCCACTTATCAAAACTTTATTTTTATCACCATCCATTTATTAAATTACCACATTACACCCCCCTTGTGCGCTGAGTGATCCTGTGCGCTCCACGATGGACCGCATATAGAAGAGCCGCCATTTCCGGTCTCGCTCTTCTAGCACATCCACCTTCGTGATGCGCTCCACCCTGGAACGCATGTTAGGTTTCCCAACACATCCGGCCAGAAACTTCCCATACCAATTCACCCGATCCTGCCGCACGTTTTAATGGTAAATAGTTTTTATATATCTATACTTTTAAAAATAATAAAAATATTAAGAATCATCCACCTGACTCCCGGTGCGTTCCACGCTGGAACGCATACCGGAAGTGACGTTTAGTCAGTTTTGGCGCCTTCTCTGGCCCTATTTAAACCCAGATTAAAACAGCTCCCTTTATGCTCTTGAAAAGGGGTCTACATACCCTAAACGCGTCGAGCCTCTTTCTAACTCCTGTACCATATCCCAACAATAAAGAAAAGTCAAAGATTCATCCTGGAGTGACGTCCGCTTTTCTCAAGCACCATCACAGGCGACCCGGGCGCAGGAGGCTCTAATGTGGACACTTTTCAGTTACCCCACATTACCCTCCTGGGTGAAGTAAGTCTGACCGCACTCTACCTTCTACCATTTGTGTTTACCACCATTTGTCAATACTGTGACTCAGGCTATCCAGGCGCAGGAGGGTATATTATGGGTTATTTTGAGAAGTGACCCATGAGACCCTCCTGGGTGAAGTGAGTTTTCACATCTTAATACTTTATAACAGTAATGTTTTAACTTGCTTTCCTTTTATTGGCATATTAGATCCCCATTTTGTTAGATTTTAGCCTAAGGGCTGGCGCCTTCTTATAGTGGTTTTTTTCACCTTACTCCAAGGTGCTTTTATCGGTCTCTTTTTTCACCGAACGCTTACCTCGCTTTCCTACACCCAAACACTGCAAGTGCAAAAGGGTGTAACCACTGGCAGCCGACCCCAACCCCATCGAAAACACCCCAACCTACTTCACGCTCCCCCATTGGCCTCCTTGGCGCCCTGCCAAAGTGTTTTCTGGGTCTCTTCCTGTAGGAGTCTCAGAGAATAACTCTCTGTTTTTCTTTATTTCGTCTCTGACACATACACACACACACAGCTCTGGGTGGCACATTATATATCACTGTGTTGCACATTTTACATACACAGCTCTGCTACATGCACAGCATACAGCTCTGGGTGTCACATTATATATCACTGTGTTGCACATTTTACATACACAGCTCTGCTACATGCACAGCATACCCACACGCTCTGGGTGTCACATTATATATCACTGTGTTGCACATTTTATATACACATCTCTGCTACATGCACAGCACACACACACAGCTCTGGGTGGCACATTATATTAAACTGTGTTGCACATTTTACATACACAGCTCTGCTATATGCACAGCTTGCACACACAGCTCTGGGTGGCACATTATACTTCACGTGTGTTGCAAATTTTACATACACAGCTTTGCTTACACACACAGCATACACACATAGCTCTGGGTGGTACATTATATATCACTGTGTTGAACATTTTACATACACAGCCCTGCTACATGCACACAGCATACCCACACAGCTCTGGGTGTCACATTATATATCACTGTGTTGCACATTTTACATACACAGCTCTGCTATATGCACACACACAGTTCTGGGTGGCACATTATATTTCACTGTGTTGCACATTTTACATACACAGCTCTGCTATATGCACAGCATGCACACACAGCTTTGGGTTGCACATTATATTTCACGGTGTTGCAAATTTTACATACACAGCTTTGCTACACACACACAGCATACATACACAGCTCTGGGTGGCACATTATATATCACTGTGTTGCACATTTTACATATATAGCTCTCATACATGCATAGCATACACACACACAGCTCTGGGTGGCACATTATATATCACTGTGTTGCATATTTTATATACACAGCTCCGCTGTGCACATCATATATTCCTCTGTTGCATACAGCTCTGCTACATACACCACACACACGCACTTCTGTGCTGGTTTCAAGGCTATACACCTATCTTTGCTGCATACACATGAAGCACCTTCAGTTCTGCTGCATGCACCCCACACAGGTGCTCTGGGTACACAGACACACATAGCTATGCTACACGCTGTACATCTTGTTTGAAGATTTGACTAAATCTGCAATGTGTGAATGAGGCCATAGAGTGCTCTTACACCAGTGGTCCTCAACTCCAGTCCTCAGGGCCCACCTGCCAGTCATGTTTTCAGGATTTCCTTAGTATTGGGCAGCTGATATAATTAGTGTCCATCCATAAGGATTTACCACAGGTATTCATTCTGTGGTATACTTCTAAATCCTGACAGGCAAGTGGGCCCTGAGGACTGGAGTTGGGGAACCCTGCTCTACACATCCCGGCATTAAACCCTAAGGATCCGACAGTCTAAGTCCTAGGGTGCTAACCTCATATGTTCAGACCAAAGTCAGGAGTGGATGAGGATCATAAAGGCGCTACCAGCCCACAGCCAGGCTCCTCCCTCCCATATGACTGGTCACATGGTCATGAAATCATCAAAGGTCCTGTAGCTTAGGAGGAAAAGAAGAAGACGGAGGCTAGCGCTTTCACTTGCAGGAGGCGGTGATGTAATTAGTGACGATCCGTCTCCTGCTCAAGGCAGGAAGAGCGGAAGACGAGGAGACGGACTTTGCCCGGAAGAACAGAAAGGCCATCTGAGGGACCACGTGACTGGGAGGCAGATCTCAAGAACGGCTGCACTGTGGAAGGTAAGTATGTGAGCAATAATCTTTCCTCCACAGGTTAGCTTTGAATAGACAAAAAAAGGTTAAGCCCGGAGAACCCTTTAAATAAAGCAACTTTGAGGCTGACTGGCTCTCTCCTTCTGGATAGAGACCTGACTGGCTGATCGCTTCCTCCGCCTTTGCCTGAGATTTCGGGTTTGACCGGACTTGGGCAAGGGTTATCAGAGCTTCATAGCTACGACTTGGAAGGCGATTACTCAGCTGAATGATGGCAGTATACATGCTGAATGTCCATTTCGCAAAACCAAGGCGAAATGAGGATCCGAAATTCCATGCAGATAAAAATCTTGAAAGAAGAAGAGAAGAAAGGCGAGCTGTTTTTCTTTGTGGACAACATTCTACTAAAGACTTGGGATGTGAAGAAGGGAAGCATTCTTGCTCTCAAAGATTCAAGGAAAGGTGTGTACCTTCTCACATTTGATAATCTTTCGGACTGTCACAACTTGTACGAGCAGCTAAAAATCCATCACACTGATCTTATTCTACATGGACTTAATTTTGTTTTACTCTACTCGACGGGGAAATTCCACTAATTGTACCCATGTACAACCCTTTGTTTCCTATGTGACAATGATTTTTTTCTTTCGAGATATTGTTTTACTTTGAAATCTGACCGAAACTTATGAATAAAGCGGACATATGGACCGGAAAGTATAAAAAATTTTCACCTTCATCGGATTAAATCTCCCCCATTAAGCTTCACAATTGGAAGAGACAGAGGGTGCCTTTATTATCCAAGGATGCTGGAATTTGTCGAAAGTGTCATCAATTTTGGCACGTACAAGCCAACTGTAAAGAGGAGGCAGGATTTTGCGGGAAGTGCCAACAAGTAGGGCATAAAAGGGCCGACTGTCAGAATGTGATTATAGGTAACCTGTGCAGGATGGAACGACATGCCTTTAAAGACTGTCCAAAGTGGGGTAGAGCTCGGTCCTATGTGGATATTGCCGTAGGTTGAAAGAACCTGAGAAACCCGAGACTTTCAGCATACCTGGAACATCTAGAGTGCTGATGGAGGAGAAAATGGTGGATCCTGTGAAGAGTGCTCCTGGAAAATCTGCTCCTGCAAAGGTGGCAGGGGTACCTGTTACTGGCGCAGGAGTGAAGGGGATGATCGCAGGAGACAAAGCCATGGACCTACAGACAATAGAAACAAAAGAAAAGTGAGTGGTCATGAAGAACAGGTTCTCTGTGTCAAAAGAGCATCCTGTCAAAGTTCAGATGAGAGTGACAGCGGCTTAAGAACAAGCGTGACCTTATCTGATCCTATGCAAATTCTTCAGTTTGAGAGCTTAGCATCACCAGAGCCATTAGTTCCATTTATGTCAAGTAGCTCATCTGATGAAATTTCGAGAGAGCTCAACAAAGAGAGCTGCTTTTGTATGCAAAGAGACTTTCTGTTATTTGAAGTTTTTTCTTAATGGACAATGTCGGATACGCTTAAAAATCTCCCTCCCTTAACGTAAGGAGTATTAAGGGAGCACCTAAGAGAGTTGCTGTTTTGGCTTATCCGACACAGTCAACTGCAACATATTTTTTTTTACAAGAATGTGGGATAGAATACTCCCAAACTATGCAGAATTAAGTGAAAGTAAAGTCATAGTAATGAGCGTCAGGGGCAATATTCGACTCGCGATATTTTGTGAATATTTGGAAGAATATTTGTCATATATTCGCAAATTTTCTATTTTCTTGATTGCAAAATCGGCAATGTATAGTGTGGGTCACTATAGCTACATTTTTCAAACTGCTCGAAGTTTACTGAGGCTGGAGAAAATGGTTGGCATGGCAGAACATTACAATAGCTTTATATGCAGATAGAGTGCTCCAATATATTTGCGATTATGAAATCGGCACTAATGATGCAAATATTTTGCCATAATACATGCAACTTCATATTTTAACAGCTCTGACTACATATTAGTGATTGGTGCACTAAGCACTATGTCTGTATGTCTGTAGCATCAGCTATACTGTATTACTATCTAACCTACAATAACTATCTCCCGCTAACTATCTGTATTATATATTGTAGGAAGGCACAAGGGACCATCATAGATGGCAGATATGTGGCACCGAGGTTCCTGGCCTCGGGGAAGTAGGAGCCTATAGTATGTGTGTCAGCAGCAGTAGCTGACTGACAATTTGGTTATTTAGCATAGCTGAGAAAGCTAATCCGGGACGGCTCTTACTGGGAGTAGTCATAGTGCTGGGTGGGTGACTACTCCCACGGTCCAGGCCGGGTTTTGACCGGCTTATAAAAGTCAGCCAGCAGAGTCAGGTGATGCTCTGCATGGTGGTGAGTTTTTGGAGCCGAGCAATGCCGGAGGGTCTCTGCCGAGAGACAGAGGACCAAAGCAAGTTCCCATACACTCTGGGAGGACTACGGTACTGTGCCCTAAACAGAACTGTGTGATTTCTTTTGGATTATGGAGTGTATTGTTTGTTTTAAGTGTTGGCTAAAGCCAGCTGACCCCTGATGTCTGCTGTATTGTTGTGTGCCAACAATAAAAGACAGTTGTTACTTTGATTTCCACCACGAAAAGACTGCTGTGTGTTTATCTGGAAGCTACCATTTGGGAAATCCCTACAATATATATTAACTAACTAACTATTTAATGTAAAGTGACAGGAAAGCAGAGAGCACATCAATGACACTGCTGTCTCTCTCTAGAATTGTAATAAACTGTAGAAAATGGCTATGGGGAGGTCCTTATATACTAAAGGGGTAGGCAACTTTTCTTATGGTTGCTAGGGATGTTGCTAAGCTCAGACAAAGACATTGCAGCCTTCTCATTGGCCCACAAACAAAAAGGGAGGTTACTGATGAAAAAAAGTAGAATAGTCAAAAATACGAATATATATTACTATATTCTAAATATTCTCGACTCTCGAAGTTGCGATATTCGTGATTAAAATTCACGATTCGACAGCATGGAAACTCCCTTCCTGTAAACCCTCCGTACATGCTGTACAACAATCTATCCTGGCGTGGGAAAAGTTGTTAAGTAAACCTGGCTTGGGAATATGCTGGCTCCCCACCTCATTTCCGCTATCCTGCCTAGTTGATCATGGGAGGCGATGGCAACAAATCTGCCAAAGACCTGATGGATTCAGACGGAGTATTATCTTTCACTCTCCTTCGTAAGAAATTTAATGTCCCTGCTAGAGATTTCTACAAATTAGGTCTCTCCTCCAGAAGGGGATAAATGTCACCCAGCATACCTCAAGAAGCTTTAAGGTATCTCAATGATAAATTTCCCAGGAAAGGAGGGATTTCTCTCTTTTATTGCCTTCTTATAAATGATGATGTGTGGTCGAAACCGCCCCCCTTAATCAAATGGGAGAAAGACTTAGGCCGTACTTTCTCCACAGATCAGTGGCGTACTGCTTTTAGAGTGGCGCAATCAGTCTTTCGCTGTGTGTCCCACCAAGAGGCTTTTTGTAAGACATGCTTAAGGTGGTACTACACACCGTCTAGATTGCACTTAATGTTTCCTTCTGCTAGCCCTGCTTGTTGGAGGAGGTGTGGTGGCCGCGGTTCTCTTCTTCACACTCTTTGGGCTTGCCCCAAGCTTACTGGTCTCTGGAGTGCGGTGCAGAATCTCTTAAACATGCTTCTACCTAACCCTATTGTGGTAACTCCAGTACTAGCCCTTCTGTTTGTAACCATTGATACTCTCCCACATATGTGTCGCTTGATTGTGGCCCATGTACTTATGGCTACCAAGTTAGCCATCACCAGATATTGGAAAACTCTGGATATACCTCCCCTTAGGGAAGTTGTAGAGATAGTGAACACTACATGTATGTATGAGAAAATGTGGCTTAGCCGACTACCCACCATATCTAAGTTTTATGCCGCGTGGTGCAGTTGGACTTCTAGCTCCTGGTATACATCTTAACAAAGTGTAGAAGCATTGCCAACACTAAGTGGGGATATATTATACATAATGTATGCTCACTGACCTTGTCTAAATAGAATATGCCCTTGCTGACAATGGTGCCCAAACCCTGGTGCTGTTCTGTTCTTTTCGTTTTTCTTATTATTTTTTTCTCTTATGTTTTACTGCCTATTGCTAGGTTCCATTTTGCTTTGGACTTTTGCTTGCGCTGGGTCACGTATAGTGAACATGTGAGCTATAACTCACTGTGGTTATAATTCTGATGGACTTCCATTGTGTCTTCCTGTTCTCAGCTCCACATTTTAGTGCACTGTGGCTAAGGACTTATGAATCTGATGTCTCCCGTGCCTATATCATACCATGATGGATGTACCAACACGTCACTGTCATTATTGTTGGATTGTAACAGTGTGCTTAAACTGTACTGGTCCTATGACTTTAAACTTAATAAAAATTACTGTGGAAAAAAAAAATTCACGATTCGAATATTCGCACCCAACGCTAGCTCTTTATTGTGGTCTGGAGACAGCAATAACAAAGCTACTAGAGTTGGAATACTATTCAAAGGAAATAGTTGCCAAATAATGTCATACATGCAATTGATTCCAGGAAGTGTTTTATTAGTAAATATCAACTTTAATGGCAGAGAAACAAATTACTAAATGTATATACATCACCTGAACTTCATGAAAGAGCTGAGATGCTAGAGGACACAACCTTTCTTAGACTGGTCAATGACCAGTGATCATGGCCAGAGACTTTAATTGTGCCCTAAAAGAGGAAGACAGAACTGAGTGAGCAAGCAAGAAGAAGGGACAAAACAGTGCAGCAACTTAAAAATATGATTTTGGACTTTAATTTAATTAACATTTGGAGTAATGTAAAGGACAATGAACCAGGATACACATGGAATAACTCTTTAGTTCAATCAAGACTGGATTATTTATTAATTTCAAAAGTGAAGCCTGTGACGATGTCCCTGGAGGGTAATATCTTCTCTGATCATAAGTTGCTTCTAGCGCAAATTCAAGTAACTGAAGGTGGAAAAGGCAAAGGCGTTTGGAGGCTAAATGTGGATCTATTGAATGATGAAGATGTAAAGAAAGTATTCAAAACTACAAGAAATGGACATATTGTAAAGAAAAGTTCACATCAATATTGCTATGGTGGTAATATATAAAGCCAAAACTAAAGAATTTTTCCTCAAAATTGGAATTAAAAAGCAAAAGAGAAAAAACAGTGGTTCAAAAATCTTAACACCAAATTACAGACTTACCTGAAGCTGATAAATCGAGGCATCGATGTCTCAGACCTGAGAAAACAAAAGGAGAAATTAAAAGGCAATTTACCAGAAAGGCAAAAAATAATAATATTTAATACCAAAGTGAAGCAGCTTGAAGCTGATAAAAATTGAAAAGATTATTCTTCAAAAACTACTGGGCAAAAACAGATATGGGTCGTGAAACAAAGAAAGAAGAAATGCTTACAAAAGTCAAACAATTCTATTAAGAGCTGTTTAATAAAAATAAATAGATAAAGCTTTTGTTAAATTCTTAAAAATGCCTTAAATTCTTTAGAAAGCAAGCTGGAGAAAGAGGAGCAAGAAATGCTCTACACGGACATCTCACTAGAAGAATTGCATGCTATCTTTTGCAAAAACAAAATGCCAGGGTCTGATGGACTTACAGTAGAATTTTACTTAACATTCTGGAATGTATTGAAAGGAGATCTGATGGCTATCTTCAGGAAAGCTTTAAGTACAGAAGTGTTGCCATAATCTTGGAGGAGGTACTGTTCTGTCCTCCTTATGTGTGAAGGTACATAGCTCGACAGACAGAAAAACAATACACTTACTAAAGGGGTCTGACATATTACAATGCATAGCATAACATTACTGCGCATGACAATGATAAACATCCATGAAGTATACAGATATAAACCAGGAGCATGTTATCCTACCTGCATAACAAGCATAGTCCATAGCTGCTAACTGAAGCTAATATAGAGGAGTAGGAGAAAGACATGCCTACAGATGAAAACAGGCTGTAATGTGGCTTACCAGTGATGCTACTGTGGGCTTAGATATGGAGGATGAATCTAGAGGCTTCCACACCATGTGCTACCTCGTGCAGGGATGACTGTGAATGAAGAAAAATGGCTGCTGTGTGCAGGGATGATGATGTCACTAAGGTATGGGAACTGGAGTAGACCAAAAACTTCTAATGTAAATACAGTATTTTTAGCCGTATAAGACGCACTTCCCCCAAAATTGGGGGAAAAGGCAGTGCTCTTATGTGGCGAATACTTCAGCTTGTATACCGCCAACCGCATGCTGCGCGGTGGCGGGTGTATTAGTAGGCATGGATGAGGGTCGGCATCCAGCTCTGTAACTACAGCGCGCCCGGTGCAGTCACTGTATTCTGCTACACCGGGCCCACTCACTGTAGGAATCCTAACTGCAGGTAATGCTAACAGTAGCTTTATGCAGCTGTAGCTTACGATACTAACTTTCCGGCAGCCAGCAGGCAGGAGGCAGGAGGCTGAGCTGGCAGGCGGGCGCTGACAATGTAACTCACTATGTCACGCCGCCGGCTCCGCCCACGTTATGAATGAAGAAGGGAGAGCCGGCACGTGACATAGTGAGTTACGTTTTCAGCGCCCGCCCGCCAGCTTAGCCTCCTGCCTGCTGCCTGCCGGAAAGTTAGTATCGTAAGTACAGGCTGCATAAAAGACTACTGTTACAGTACCTTAATCAGCATTCAGCATTGCCTGCAGCTAGGATTCCTACAGTGAGCGGGCCCGGTGTAGCAGAATACAGTGACTGCACCGGGCCCGCTGTAATTACAGAGCTAGATGCCGGCCCCTCCTCCCTATTGGGGGTCATTCTAATGATAGCACTGTTATGGGGATTTGTGGATGGCACTGTTATGGGGGTCTGTGGATGACACAAGGCAGACATAGCAGAGCTAGAGAGGGTTCAGAGGAGGGCAACTAAAGTAATAACTGGAATGGGGCAACTACAGTACCCTGAAAGGCTATCAAAATTAGGGTTATTCACTCTAGAAAAAAGACGACTGAGGGGAGATCTAATAACTATGTATAAATATATCAGGGGTCAGTACAAAGATCTCTCCCATCATCTATTTATCCCCAGGACTGTGACTGTGACGAGGGGACATCCTCTGCGTCTGGAGGAAAGAAGGTTTGTACACAAACATAGAAAAGGGTTCTTCACGGTAAGAGCAGTAAGACTATGGAACTCTCTGCCTGAGGAGGTGTGTGATGGTGAGTACAATAAAGGAATTCAAGAGGGGCCTGGATGTATTTCTGGAGCGCAATAATATTTCAGGCTATAGCTACTAAAGATGGGTCGTTGATCCAGGGAGTTATTCTGATTGCCTGATTGGAGTCGGGAAGGAATTTTTTCCCCTTAAGTGGGGAAAATTGGCTTCTACCTCACAGGGTTTTTTGCCTTCCTCTGGATCAACTTGCAGGAAACAGGTCGAACTGGATGGACAAATGTCTTTTTCGGCCTTATATACTATGTTACTATGTTACACATAGCGTAAAATGCTATTTATGTGTCATCAACAGATCCTCATAACAGTGCCATCCACAGTGCCCCCCATAACAGTGCCATCCACAGATCCCCATAACTGTGCCATCCACAGACCCCCATAACAATGCCATCCACGGACCCCCATAACAGTGCCATCCCCAGATCCCACATAACACAATTAGGCATATCTTTTGGTTCAAAATTTTTTTTTTTTATTTTCCTCCTTACAAACCTAGGTGCGTCTTATGGGCCGGTGCGCTCTTATAGGGCGAAAAATACGGTAGATGCAATGTATGTAAACCGTCCCTAGATGGTGCTGTTACATAATCAACAGAGAATTATACCAAACATATATTGAATATGCATGAAAACTATATATAAATTAACAAATAAGCTTGCTGAAGGCATGACCGGTACCATGACATTAGTATACAAAAAGGCGACAAATCGCAATTAGAAAAAATTGGAGACCAATCACATCCTAAATACGGATTACAAAGTTATGGCCAAGTTGCTTGTGAACCGGATTAAAAAGTAATTGTCAAAGTAATACATAAAGACCAAATATGTGCAGTCCCAGGTAGAGGAGTATGGGAAAATCTCAACATAGTAAGAGACTGTATTTGGTATCAGAATGAGAGAAAACAAGATCTATCCATACTATCCTTGGACTTTCTCAAAGCATATTACAGAGTGTCACATGCGTTTCTGTGGTTGGTGCTGAAGCAAATGAACTTTCCAGACGTTGTAATAAAACAGATATCATTGCTCTGCAAAGAATCCTTCAGCCAAATTCTTACTAAAGGTTTTTGTCTGGAAAAGTCACTTTGTTTTCCGGAGTCAAGCAAAGTTGTCACCCTTTCTGTTTATTTGTGTTTTGGAGCCACTACCCTCGCTATTACAAAAATACAAGGTAATCATGGGTGTCTCTATACCTGGTGGTAATGGACTCATGGTTAAAAGAGGGACCTAACATGGATGATGTCACAATTTTACGTACAACAATACCTGCATTGAGGAGAGCCGTACAAATTACAGAATTCTTTTGCCATGCTCTTAATAGAGCAAAGTAAGATTGCTTTGCCATAAGATATTGGAGAGAAGGAAATATCCCGGATCTAAAAATACAAAAAGAGCAGATAAAAATACTTGGAGTAATTTTTGATGACAATAACAACAGTCAAAAGATTTGGGAGGAAGTAAAAGCAAAAGTCCAAAAGAAAGTAGAGTTTTGGAAGCTGCACAAATTAACTATGGAAGGGAAAAAATTGATCATTGAATCCCTAATAATCCCAATTCTACTGTACTTGAATGTAGTCTTCCCTCCAAGTGATCAGTGTCTAAAATATCTTCAGAGAGTAATCTTTCAGTTTAGTTGGAGCTTGAAAATGGAAAAGTTAGCAGGGAGACAATCTATAAACAAAAAAAGTTTGGAGGCAAAGGGATACCTAATATTAAGAAAATTCTGTACCTGTATTTCTTTTCACTGTGCTTCAGGATGATTAAAAGAACTGAGATACCTGGTCTTTTTTCCTAAAGTATGCAGCAGGACATTTGTTGCGGAAATGCCAATGGATAAAAATTCCTTTAACAGTACCAGTGTTGCTTGTCCCTCCA
Organism: Bufotes viridis; assembly: GCA_033119425.1. NCBI lineage: Eukaryota > Metazoa > Chordata > Amphibia > Anura > Bufonidae > Bufotes > Bufotes viridis. The sequence continues at coordinate 72,236 of JAKVIS010000219.1, read as the reverse complement.
AGGCAATATGTATTAATTGAGATCATTCAACAGTACTCCCTAGAGAATTGTGAAAGAGACTGTTTGGATAATGCTAAAAAAATAATACAACAACTGAATAATAAGGAACAAGTATGTCCAGTCTCAAATTATACAGAAGCCAAGTCTTTGGAATGTTGGAAGCTGTGTATTTGCGCTTACCTTTCGAACTGTTTAAAAGACTTATCAGGATTGTCTTCTGACAAGAGCCTTTCAGCACAGGAGAGGACTGGTGTCAACGGCAAAGTGTCCAAGAAGTGACTGTGTTATGGATGAAATCTCTCTCCACTTAATGTGGAATTGTAAATATGCACAGAACTTATGGAGGAGGGTTGGTGTGTTGCTGAAGCATACTTGTGATCTGGGCTTCTTGAATCATGAGCTAGTAATGTATAAACTTTGTACTGTGCCGCAGACAGGTAAGAAGCAGGTATTATGGACTATAGCGAATGGCTTGAAAAATGCATTATGGAAAGTTCGAAATATTTTGTTGTTCAGGAGAGACTTGATTGATGAAAACGAATGCATCAACCTTGCTTTAAGTGAGATTTATGTTTTCTATTTACATGACAGAAAACATTTAGGTGTTAGAGCTGCTACATTGTGAAATATTAACATGTGAAAAGTGCTTCTTGAGTAACTTTTTGTTGAAATTGTTTGATTGTAGGTTTTTAGTTTTATCATAAAAATGTAAAGCTGGGCTTGACAGTATAATAGCCCATGAGGTGTGATTATTGCTAGTTGCCTCATAGTGCACAAGGCTGCCATTGTAAGATATGTACATGTCTCATCGATAGGTTGTTGGCATACAGCTTTTGTGTGATTGTTTGTTATATGTTGTCTTTTGTATGTCATAGGTAATGATTTATTTTAAAAATAATATAGCATCTATAAAAAGAAATTATTAATGATAGGTAGGAAATACAATAATAGGTAGCTATATACAATAAGTGAAAAAAGATTATAGGTTTATATAGTGATAAGAAAAACCGACAATATTCGCGATTACGAAGATAAAGCAATATATTCTAGATCTTTGTGAATTCTCGAAGTGCTAATATTCGCGATAAAAATGTGCGATTAAAATATTTGCGCTCAACACTACCAAACAGCTGGCTGTAATCAATCATTATATGTACCCAAAAGGGTGCATTAAAAACTATAACTTGTCCTGCAAAAAATATAAAGTACATACATTGATGAAAAAACTAAGAAGTTATAGCTCTTGAATTTCATTTAAAAAAAACATGTGTGGTCACTAAGGGGTTCAATACAATTTTTCCTGGACAGGGTTAGTTAAAATAATCTGTTTAGGATGTAGGTGTGACTGGTTTTAGCCAGGATACCTTTTAATAAATTAGACAATATATACAGTGGCATGCCAAAGTTTGGGTACCTCTGGTCAAAATTACTGTTACTGTGTAGAGTTGAGCAAGTTAAAGAGGAAATGATCTCCAAAGGGCATAAAGTTAAAGATTACACATTCCCTTTATATTTTAAGAAAAAACATCTTTTTATTTTCGTCTTTTACATTTTCAAAATAACAAAAAGAGAAAAGGGCCTGAAGCAAAACTTTTGGCATCCTTTGTGGTTAGTACCTACTAGCACCCGCTTTGGCGTATAACAACTTGTAAAAGCTTTTTGTCACTAGCCAAGAGTCTTTGCGTTCTTGTTTGAGGCATTTTCATCCATTCTTCCTTGAAAAAGTCTCCCAGTTCTGTAAGATTCCTGGGCCATCTTGCATGCAGTGCTCTTTTGAGGTCTTTTCACAGACTTTTAATGATGTTCAAATTAGGGGACCGTGAGGGGCCATGGTAAAACCTTCAGCTTGTGCCTTTTGAGTCTATTTTTGGCTTTTGAGGTGTGTTTAGGATTATTATCCATTTGTAGAAGCCATCCTCTTTTCAACTTCAGATTTTTTCCAGTTGCTATGTTTGCTTCCATAATTTGCTGGCATTTCATTAAATCTATTCTTCCCTCTACCCAAAAATGTTCCCCATGCCACTTGCTGAAATACAACCTCAAAGCATCATTGATCCAACCCCATGCTAATGGTTGGAGAAGTGTTCTTTTCATGAAATTCTGTGTTAATTTTCTCCAAACATTAATTTTAACATTAAAACATTAAAACGTTAATTTTCTCCAGACTTTGCTCATTGTGGCCAAAGATTTCTATTTTAACCTCATTGGTCCACAGAACTTATTTCCAAAATGTGTCAGGCTTTAGATTTATTTTATTTTTTGGGAAATTCTGACGCTGAAATTTGTGGTGATGTTGCAGAAGAGGTTTTCTTCTGATGATTCTACCATGAATACTATCTTTGTGCAGATGTCGCTGAACAGTAGTACAATGTACCACAACTCCAATGTCTGCTAAGTCTTCTTGAAGGTCTTTTGCAGTCAAGTGGGGGTTCTGATTTGCCTTTTCGGATCAGCTGTCTGAAATTTTCTTGGCAACATGAAAGGCTTTGTGGGCCTCAAACATTTCTTTTCAGAGTGTCAGGCAGCTGGGTGAGGGCATATTGCGGAAACCCGCGCAGTAGGGATGCAATTTTAGTCAGTTTTGTTTGCACGCGCATGGGGAAAAAACTGAATGTGGTACCCAGACCCGAGCCCAGACTTCTTCACTGAAGTTCGGGTTTGGGGTCGGTGTTGTGCAGATTTTTATTATTTTCCCTCATAACATGGTTATAAAGGAAAATAATAGCATTCTTAATACATAATGCTTACTAAAATGTGGATTGAGGGGCCTAGCAGGCTAGTTAAGGTCTGAGTCAGGCCTGATGCACACGGTCGTTGCCATATTGTGGCCCGCATACAGCGGGTCTGCAATACACGGGCAGCAGCCGTGTGCACCCCGCATCAAGGATGCGGACCCATTCACTACAGAGTTCTTCTGTTGTGTTTCTGTCCGTGCCTCTGCACCGCAAAAAATAGAATATACCCTTTTTTTTTTTTTTTTGGTGTTGAAGTTGAATGGGTCTCGATCTATCCCGCCCGCCCGCACGGATGTAGCCTGTGAATTAGGGACTGCAAACTGCGGTCCCCAATGCATGGAATGGCTGCAAAACGGCCGTGTACATGAGGCCTCAAAGTTATCTCAGCATTTAATTCCCCTTGGGTTTCCATGCTTTTGCAAGGTATTCCTTTTTCACTCTAAAAATATACAAAATCTAAATAATACACTGATATTGCATAACCCCTTAGCACATATTCATGTTCATGTATGTGAGGGAATGTGGCGTCTTGTCACATCCTCACGTGCATGTACGTGATATGATTGGGCAGGTGCAGGAGCTGTTTCTGATAGCCGGGCCCCTGCTGCATCCGCTGGCGCTGACATCGCGGTAAGTAGAGTCCCCGGTGGATTAACCCTTTCACATACCGCAGTCAGTGCTAACCGTGGCACGTGCGGGATTTACAGCGGAAGGAGGCTCCCTCTGACTCAATCGGCCCTCACGCTGTGGTGACAGGGAGATCATGGTTGCCATGGCAGCTCCGATGCCTTACACTGGCATCGGAGCCTGCCAGCTACAGAAGCTCAGGAGATCCAGCCTGCAGGATGCCATGCTGACAGTTCAATTCAGTACAATACAGAATGTATTGTACTGAATTGAAGCTAGAGATCAAACCCTGAAAGGTGAAGTCCCACAGTGGGACAAATATAAAAGTTTTTAAAAAAGTGAAAAATATATTTTTTTATAATAAAAAAAAGTTAAGTGATAAGTGAAGAAAAAAAAAGCCCCCTCCCCACATAATCGTCTTTAAAAAAAATTAAAATAAAATAATTACATATTAGGTATTGCCACGTCCGTAACAACCTACTCTATAAAAATGTCACATAATCTATCACCTCAGGTGAATGCCGTAAAGAATAAATAAATTAAAACTGAGCAAAAATTGCAATTTTTGTAATGTAAGGTGACAAAAAATGGCAAGCGATCAAAATGACATATGTACCCCAAAATAGTACCAAACCATCATCTCTTCACGCAAAAAATAAGCCCCTACAAAAGACAATCTCACAAGAGATAAAATAAAAAAATATGGCTTTCAGAAAATGGAACTGCTAAAACATGATTTTTTTTCTTCAAAAATGCTTTTACCCTAAGTTCACACTTGCGCGTTTTACAGCGCGTTGAGCACGCTGTAAACGCTCAACACATGCAAACCAATGCTTCCCTATGGGACTGGTTCACATTTTCGCGTTTTACAGCGCGTTCAAACGCGCTGTAAAACGCCCTACGCATAAACAAGTACTTGAGCTTTTTTTGGGGCGTTTGTCGCGCGTATTGTGATTGACACCACAGTAGTCAATCACAAGAACGCGCGCACGATGCGCGTTTCCTATTTGCAAAGACGCGCTGTAATACGCGCGTAAAACGCGTGTTTCAAGAACGCTCAGGCGTGAACCCAGGGTTATAGTGTAAAACTGAAATGCATTTTTTTTAAAAAGTAGATATATTATGTATTGCTGCGTCTGTAATGACCTGCTATAAAAAATATCATACCCTCAGATGAACGCCGTAAAAAAAAAAAAAACTGCCAAAAATGCAATTTTTTGCTCACCTTTCATCATAAAATGTTTAATACCAAGCCATCAAAAAGTCATATGCAACCCAAAATAGTACCAATCAAACCATCATCTCTCCCTGCAAAAAATGTGCCTCTACATAAGACAATCGGCCAAAAAATAACAAAATATGGCTTTCAAAAAATGTATCTGGTAAAATATAATTTTTTTTCAAAAATGCTTTTATTGGATAAAATTGAAATACATAAAACATATTGGGTATTGCCGCATCCTTAACAACCTGCTCCATAAAAATATAACATAATATAAAGCCTAAGGTGAATTCCATAAAAAAATAAAATGAAAGCTCTTTTTTGGCTCACTTTGCCACATAAAGTGTAATATTGAGTGATCAAAAAAAATCATATGTAACTAAAAATGGTACCTATAAAAACCTCAACTCTTTCTGCAAAAAATAAGCCCCTACACAAGACGATCGGCAGAAAAATAAAAAAATATAGCTTTCAGAAAATGGTGACAAAAAAAACATGATTTTTCACAAATGGTATTAAAATGAAAATTACAAAGTAAACATATTAGGTATAGCTATGTCTGTAATGACCTGCTCTATAAAAATATCATATGATCTGCCCACTCAGGTAAACGCTGAATAAATAAAAACTGTGCTAAAATAGCCATATTTTGGTCACCTTGCCCCAAAAAGGTATTGCCGTGTCCGTATCAACCTGCTCTATAAAAGCAACACATGATCTATCCCAGTGTTTCCCAAACAGTTAGCCTCCAGATGTTGCAAAACTACAACTCCCAGCATGCCTGAACAGCCAAAGGCTGTTCCGGTATGCTTGGAGTTGTAGTTTTGCAACATCTGAGGCACACTGGTTGGGAAACACTGATCTATCCTGTCAGGAGAACTTCATAAAAATGAAAACTGTGCTACAACAGCCATTTTTGGTTACCTTGCCTAACAAAAAGCGTAATATCAAGCAATCCAAAATCATATATTCCCCAAAATAGTACCAACAAAGTTGTCACCTCATCTCATAGTTTACAAAATGGGGTTACTTTTTGGGAGTTTGTACTCTAGGGGTGCAATTATCCAAGCGACATCTGCCCTCCAAAATCCATTTGCCGATCCGTTTCCTCTGTACCCTGACATGTGCCCATACAGCAGTTAACGACCACATATAGAATGTTTCTGTAAACTGCAGAATCAGAGTAATAAATATTGAGTTTTCTTTGGCTGTTACCCTTATTGTGTAGCACGGAAAGATAGATTAAAATTGAAAATCTGCAAAAAAAAGTGACATTTTGAAATTTCACCTCCATTTTCCTTTCATTCTTGTGGAACACCTAAATGGTTAACAAAGTTTGTAAAATCAGTTTTAAATAACTTGAAGGGTGTAGTTTCTAAAATGGGGTCATTTATGGGTGGTTTCTATTATGTTAGCCCCACAAAGTGACTTCATAATTGAACTAGTCCTTAAAAAGTGTGTTTTGGAAATTTTCTTAAAAATGTGAAGAATCGCTTCTAAAATTCTAAACCTTCTAACTTCCTGAAAAATAAAATGACATTAACAAAATGATGTCAACATGAAGTAGACATCTGGAAAATGTATAAGTAACAACTATTTTATGAGGTATCACAATCTGCTTTAAAAGCACAGAGATTCAATTTTCAAAAATAGTGAATTTTTCTACATTTTCTGTAAATCTTGAAATTTTTATTTAATAAAGGTGAAACAGATTGACTCAAATATGACGTACAATATGTCACGAGAAAACAATCTCCGATTAAACTTATATAAATAATAGCGTTCCAGAGTTATTGCCGCTAGAAATGAGTGAATTTTTAAAAATTAGATTCACGGTTCACCAAACTTTCCAGGAAAAATTCGATTTGATCCGAATTTATTCACGGCGAATTACGTTAAAAACGGCTATTTCCTGGCTGCTGAGAGCCTTTATGATGGTGTAGAACACTGTGCCTTGCAGTAACACGCATAGGGAGTCTGCTTTGGTAGTGAAATAATACTGAGTGCATATGACATGCAGATGACAGGAGCTGCTCTTAGAATCACTGCATACTTCACTTATTTGGGCAGTCACGGGACCAAAATTGACCAACTAACTCAAGTATCAACTCAGCCTTACAGGTAAATGTTAGGGTCAAGAAGAAGTGCCTTTACACCCTCATCAGCTGATTCCACATAGATGTCTACAGAACCTTTTCTATTAAACGCTTATACAAGTAGAGTCCCCCGACAAAGTAAAGAGGGTGTCAGCAGTAAGTTTGTGTTGACGTCACTGATTAATTTTCCCCATTCTCTGATCCATCAGAACAATTACCCAGAAAAAACGAATCCTGTCTGTGGAGCATACGACTTCTCTCGGTCAGCATTTGCTCAATAATCCAAAATACCTAAATAATTCAAAAATATTTTACCACAACTAAGTGCAGCGCTTAATGTCGAATACAAGATTTTTTTCCACCTAAATAATTAAAAAAAGATTTTACTGCATATAAGGGCAGCGCTGAATGCTGAATACAATTTTTTTCCACCGACATAAGTCACTAAAGATTTTACAGCATATAACTGCAGCGCTGAACGCAGAATATCTTTTTCATTTTCTCCTGATATATGCCACTAAAGGCTTTACCACATATAACTGAAACAGTGAACGAGTCTATTTTTCTTTTTCCACGTATATACGCCACTAAAGGCTTTTTAACAGAGGGTTATAGGCTGTCAGTTTAAAAAAAACAATGGCAGCTGAGGCGGCATGATCTGAAGTGAACGGGACATAGCGGAGGAAGTAGGTCCGCACTGAAAGAGCGGAATGCTGTCCTCGCACGGTTTCCATGCTGCAGAATAGTCCCCGTAGTGTCCAGTAAGCAATGCCGCAGATAGATGCGGGCTGGTGTGAAATAGTTTGCATTTTTGTGCACAGTTAGTGCCTAGTGTATTTAACTGTCGTCGCGTAAGCGCGCAGTGTGTGAAACATAAATACAAAATTTCACCTCAATGTAATTCTGTCCATACCGCAAAAAGGACTTTCCCACATAAAACTTCAGCACTGAATATATCTTTATTTTTCTACTGAAATACGCCACTAAAGGCTTTACCACATATAACTTCAACAGTGAACACTGAATATTTTTTTATTTTTCTACTGATATACGTCAAAGGTTTTGCAAGATATAAGTGCAGCAGCGAATGACGAATGTATATTTCTTTTTCTACTGATATACGTTAATAAAGGTTTTTCTACATATAAGTGCACCAGCAAATGGCGAATGTATATTTCTTTTTCTACTGCAATACACCAGTAAAGGCTTTACCAGATATAACTGCAACAGTGAACTGAGAATATATTTTTCCCCACGCCTCCACAACGGCAGTAACATGGAGATGATCCCGCCTTCTCAGGGACAGGAACAACTTTTGGATCAGCCCATAAATGGGCCCCTCCCTCTTACCTCTTCAGTTGTTCTCTGTCCCTCAGAAGGACGGGATCGTTGGAATCAGCGGTTCGCCCAGACTTTAGGTTTTGTTTGCCCGGCAGTGGCCGGAGGGCTGTGGCAGGGGAAAGGATCGCGGAGTTCGGTTGCAGCTCCTCCTGTCCATCCGGTATCAGCCCTATCATGCGGGCTACCCGGGCTAAAAGACCCGTGTCATGTCGGACCGGGTCTATCCTGTGAGCCGGGGAGTGTTCCGGGGCCTGGGGACACTCTCCATCTTCACTCCTGGGCCGCGCGCACGCCGGTATGAGCAGGGAAGTAAGGCGCAGCGGGCCTTGCAGGACGTGAGGGGGCGGAGTCTGACGTCATCAGTGGGAACCAGGAAGTAAAGAGCGCGGGCTGCCGGCGTCCTCATGCAGCTCCAGCGCTACTCTCCAAGATGTCCCAGCCAGCTGATGAATCGCCCAGGCGGCCCGCAGGGTCATCCAGGCCCTCTAGCCCGGTAAGCCTCCTCCCAAATGCGGTTTGTTTGAAGGGTTCCTGCTGCTTCTTTGGTGATGGTGGTTTTCTCTTTCCTGGCCTTTTTATAAGGGCTAAAAGACCTTTCTATGGTTGTGTCTCTTAGGGGAAAGAATCCTTAAAAAGGATCCATCACTAAAGAAGAAATGTGCTATCTGTAGGAAAATACTTCAGAGCTCTTACAAGAAACCCTTATGTCAAAAATGTTATGAAAAGTAATTTCAGAAGAAACGCCATCCTTAGTTGAGAGCCTAAGGGATGTGATCAGAGAAGAAGTGGGAGCAGCAGTAGAAGCAAAACTCTCTACGTTACCTCCCAGGCCGTCTACGTCCAAGTCCATTATTTCAGCTCAGGAATCAGACTTAGATGAAGGTGAAATTTCTTCTGGTTCTGATTCGGACGCTTCTGAAGAAACATATGGGAAACCTCTATGTTCAGTGGAAGAAACAGACTCCCTGCTAAAAACAATAAGGGCCACCATGAATCTGGAAGAGCCCAGGGAACCCCTTTCTGTGCAAGACCATATGTTTGTGGGACTAGGGATAAGAAAAACGTGTGTTTCCGGTCCACCCAAACATAAAAGCACTCATTCAATCAGAATGGAAAGACCTAGAAAAGAAGCAGTCCGCTTCTAAATGGTTCAAGAGAAAGTACCCTTTCTCAGAGGAAGACTCAGCAACCTGGGACAAATCCCCGAAGGTAGACGCCCGGTGGCAAAATTTCCAAAAAGACGGCTCTCCCTTTTGAAGATCTAGGGCTCCTTAAGGACCCTATGGACAAAAATGTGAAAGCCTTCTCAAAAGAACCTGGGAATCATCCACAGCTGCCTTGAGACCGGGAATCTCAGCCACTTATACTGCCAGAACTTTGGCTCTATGGTTGGGTAAATTGGAAGAACATATTGAAGCTGACACCCTAAGGAAGACATTCTGGCGTCCATTCCAATGTTAAAACAGGCCGCAAATTTTATGGCGGATGCATCAGCAGATATAGTGAAGCTGTCGGCAGAACAGCCGCATTGTCCAATGCTTCAAGAAGGGCAATCTGGTTACGAACCTGGTCTGGTGATACTGCTTCTAAAAACAGGCTTTGCACGCTACCATGTGAAGGAGATAGAGTGTTCGGCACAACACTGGACGATATTTTAGAAAAAGCTTCTGACAGGAAAAAGGGTTTCCCTACGGAAGCAAAATATTTCCACCAGAGGCGTTCCTTTCGGTCCCAAAAGCGTGGTAGACCTGATCAAAAAGGAAGGAAGACAGGAACACAAGAGAGGCTTTTACTCTCCAGTCTTCTTAATAAAAAAACAAACGGCTCGTTCAGGTTAATTTTAAATCTAAAGATGTTGAACAAATACGTAATGTACAAGAGGTTCAAAATGGAATCAATAAAAACGGTGATCAACCTACTCCCAGAAAACTGCCTCTTGGTAACATTGGACTTAACGGATGCATATTACCATATACCCATCAAGAAGGAGGATCAGAAGTTCCTGAGATTTGCGGTATGGTACAGGAGTCAGCTATGTCATTTTCAATTTCAGGTACTCCCGTTTGGCCTCAGCTCAGCTCCGAGACTCTTTACGAAAGTCATGACAGAAGTAGCGAAATTCTTTCATCTGAAAGGAATCCTATTTTTTCCATACCTGGACGACTTCCTAATAGCAGATTCATCAGAGGTTTTGTTACTTCAGCATCTACAGACAATCCAGACCACTCTGGTCAACTTGGGATGGTTAATAAATGTACAAAAATCCTGTCTTCAGCCGTCACCCCAGAGAATTTTCCTAGGCATATTATTGGACTCAGTGAAAACGACCTCTTTTCTTCCTGCACAAAAGCAGGACAACCTGGTTCAGAACCTAAGAAGATTTCGGGATCAGACTTTAGTCTCTTTCAGGGACATCATGACTATCCTAGGATTAATGACTTCGACCATCCCTTCAGTAAAATGGGCTCAATTCCACTCAAGAACCTTACAGTCCTTTCTTCTGAAATCCTGGGACAAAAGACAGAAATCGTTGAACAAAAAAGTGAGAATTCCAGGTCAAGTAAAAGCATCTTTGACTTGGTGGTTAGACCGAAGGAATCTTTCAAGAGGGGTGCCCTGGAGGCCATCCGATCTGATGGTCATCACCACAGATGCAAGCCAGCAAGGATGGGGAGCCCATATGGAAGGACAACTGGCGCAGGGCCGATGGGGGCCCGATCTACAGGTAGCTTCGTCCAACAGGAGAGAATTGACGGCAGTTTGGAAAGCACTAAAAGTTTTGCCTCCTCTCTTCAAGGAAAGAACGTAAAAATTCTTTCAGACAACGCTACAACTGTGGCATATTTAAACAGGCAAGGAGGTACAAAGAGTCAGACCCTGAGCCTTGTGATAAAAAAGATCCTGAGTTGGGCAGAGCTAAACCTTCTCTCTTTATCAGCAGCCCATGTAAAGGGGAAAGAGAATCGTGTAGCAGACTTTCTCAGCAGGGACCGGCTAAGCGCAGGAGAATGGAGTTTGAATCGCCAAGTGTTCAAACAAGTCTGTGCCAGATGGGGCGTACCAAAGATCGACCTGTTTGCCTCAAGGAAAAACAGGCAAGTCCCGGATTTTTATTCTCTATCAGTCCAGGATTATCCCTTGAAGGTAGATGCCCTTTCGGTACCCTGGCCACCAGTTCTGTTATATGCCTTCCCTCCATTTCCACTCATACAGAGGGTTATAGCGAAGATCCTAAAGGAGAGAGCTCAGATCATCCTAATCACACCTTTCTGGCCTCGAAGGTCATGGTTCCCGGTGCTGAAGAATCTCGCGGGGAAGATTTCTGGTGTCTGCCTCCTCGTCCGGACCTCCTTCTCCAAGGCCCAGTATCTCATCCCCAGGTTACTCAGCTCCATTTGACGGCCTGGCGGTTGAGAGGAGTATTTTGAAGAACAAAGGCTTCTCTGATAAGGTGATTTCCACTCTACTGCTAAGTAGAAAACCGGTTACCTCTAAAATATATCTGAGGGCCTGGAAATCCTTTTGCAGTTTGGGGAAGGCAGATATAATCCCTCAGGGGAACTCCAACTGTCCCTTGTACTGGACTTCCTTCAGAGGGGCTTGGATAAAGGCCTGGCAGTGAGTACATTAAAAGTACAGGTTGCAGCCTTAAGCGTCTTTTTAGATCACAAACTGGCAGACATAGAGATAGTCAAAAGATTCTTCAAAGCCGCTGTCAGGGTTCGCCCAGGAGTAAGATCTCTTGCTCCTCCCTGGGACCTCAATTTAGTACTGTCCAAGCTGATGCATCCTCCGTTTGAGCCGATTTCTGAACTACCCTTAAGAATTCTCACTCTAAAAACAGTATTTCTCTTAGCCATCACTACAGCTAGGAGAGTAGGTGAAATTCAGGCTTTTTCTATCTTGCCTCCCTACCTTTCTGTGACAGAAGACAGGATCACTTTGAGACATTCACCGGAATTCCTTCCAAAGGTAGTGTCAAAGTTCCATTGTCAACAGGAAGTTACCCTTCCTTCTTTCTGTTCCCAGGCAAAGTCCGAGAAAGAGAAACTCTTCCACAACCTGGATGTAAGAAGATGTGTCCTACAATATCTAGAAGCCACGAGGGAGCTTAGGAGGACCAATCAATTGCTCATTCAGTACATGGGCCTGTATAAAGGGAAAGCAGCCAGCAAGACTTCTATTTCAAGATGGATCAAGTCGTGTATTGCCCTGGCCTACCAGACGGAAGGACTATCTCCTCCCCCTTTCCTTAAAGCTCATTCAACTCGAGCCTTGGCCACTTCCTGGGCCGAGGGAGCCTCTGCCTCCTTGGAAGACATTTGTCGGGCCGCTACATGGTCAAATCCATGCACATTTTTTAGACATTACAAGTTAAATATCTCGGCTGACAGAGATTTAGCCTTTGGGCGTAGGGTCCTATCGGCAGTTGTCCCACCCTAGTCATTATTCTATGTTATTTCCTCCATGTTACTGCCGCTGTGGAGGCGTGGGAAAAGACGGACATTACTCTTACCGGTAATCGTTTTTCCTTTAGCCTCCACAACGGCAGGAGGAAGTCCCCCAAAAAAAAAAAAAAAAAATCCACATCGGGTCAAAGGTTTATGAACTCGAAAAAAAAAAAAAAAAAAAAGGGGTTTCCAGTTTCAGTATCTGAATTGTTGTGGATATCTTGATTAAAATTTTCTTGCATTTATTCTGAGTACTAGGTTACTAACTGAAGAGGTAAGAGGGAGGGGGCCATTTATGGGCTGATCCAAAAGTTGTTCTTGTCCCTGAGAAGGCGGGATCATCTCCATGTTACTGCCGTTGTGGAGGCTAAAGGAAAAAACGATTACCGGTAAGAGTAATGTCCGTCTTTCTTGTAGTATTGAAATACGCCCCTATATGCTTTCACCAGAAATAGCTACAGAAGTGACCTGAGAATATATTTTTCTTGTTGGACTGAAATAGGCCGCTATACGCTTTCAACAGAAATAACAGCAGAAGTGAACTGAGAATATATTTTTCTTGTAGTACTGATATCCGCCCCTATATGCTTTCACCAGAAATAACTGCAACAGTGCAGTGCGTATATATTTTTCTTGTAGTACTGAAATACGCCCCTATATGCTTTCACCAGAAATAACTGCAGAAGTGACCAGAGAATATATTTTTATTGTTGGACTGAAATATGCCCCTATACACTTTCACCAGAAATAACTGAAACTGTGCAGTGCGTAGATATTTTTCTTGTAGTATTGAAATACGCCCCTATACACTTTCAACAGAAATAACTGCAGCAGTGAACTGAGAATGTATTTTTCTTGTTGGCCTGAAATAGGCCACTATACACTTTCAACAGAAAACTATTAAAGAGTGAAGTGTGTATATATTTTTCTTATAGTACTGAAATACGCCCTATACGCTTTCACCAGAAAAATCTGCAACAGTGCAGTGCGTATATATTTTTCTTGTTGCACTGAAATACGCCCTATGTGCTATAACTAGAAATAACTGCACCAGTGCAGTGCGTATACACCCTATACGTTTTCAACGGAAGAAACTGCAGAAGTGAACTGAGAATATATTTTTCTTGTAGTACTGAATAAGATACTAAGATATAAGCCACTAAAAGCTTTTCAACATAACACTTGCAGCCCAATAACAAAAAGCTGGAATGACAGAGCTGTCTAATGACTCTTTGGATCCCCAAATAATCTTTCCCTGCACTTGTAAATCACTTTCCTATCAATGTCCCTAGCGCCTTCTGATGTCTCTTCCTGCACTAAGATGCTGTGAAATGATTCCTCCCTATCCTTTTCCTGCATTTATAAATAGTTTTTTTCCCACAATCGTTTTTCCACTTGCTGTCCCAAGTGCCTTCACACGTCTATCCCTGCACTCTGAATGCTAGAAAATGTCTGACTGTAAGATGGCCGCCATATTTATAGGGGTGTGACATCACAAGGCCGGCTGCTGATTGGCTGCATGCAGGCATGTCAATCTGGGTAATCACACCTTCCCTGAGTTCCTTGCCCCATGTTCTCAGTCCTCTCACGTGTAGCCACTATTTTAGCAAAATTTCGATTTGTTAAATGACAAAGTTAGAGGTAGGTGGAGAGTCCTTAAGAAGGATTTCAGGGATTTAGGTGAAAAGCTTAGGGCAAGGACCTCAAAGGTAGTATTTTCCGAAATACTGCCAGTACCACGGGCCACACAAGAAAGGCAGAGGGAGATTAGAGAGGTTAACAAGTGGCTCAAGAACTGTTGTAGGAAGCAGGGTTTTGGGTTCATGGAGAACTGGGCCGACTTTGCTATCGGCTACAGGCTCTATCGGAGGGATGGGCTGCACCTCAATGGGGAAGGGGCAGCCGTGTTGGGGAGAAAGATGGCTAGAAGGTTGGAGGAGTGTTTAAACTAGTGACTGGGGGAGGGAAATTACATTATAGGAGGGGAAGATAGTGCAGATAGAGACCAGGGGCAAGGTAGTGGGACTTGGGGAGGAATGGAAGGAGGGACTAAAAAGTTCAGAAGGAAAGGTGTAGGGCAAAAATATGCATAAACCTCTCAAATGTATATATACTAATGCCAGAAGCCTGACTAATAAAATTGGGGAACTGGAATTAGTGATGTGTGAGGAGGATTATGACATAGTGGGAATAACTGAGACATGGCTGGATGATAGCTATGACTGGGCTGTTAATGTACAAGGTTACAATCTGTTCAGAAAGGATCGTCAAAACCAGAGAGGGGAGGGGTCTGCCTTTACATAAAGTCCTGTCTAAAGCCCACACTCCGGGAAGACATCTGTGAGGGACACGAAAATGTGGAGTCATTGTGGGTGGAGATAAATGGAGCCAAAAACAATAATAAATTACTAATAGGAGTTTACTATAAACCACCTAATATACCAGAGTCCATAGAAAATCTATTACTAAACAGAGATAAACAAGGCGGCAAACCATAATGAGGTGGTTATTATGGGGGACTTCAACTACCCAGATATAGACTGGGAAACTGAAACCTGTACATCCCATAAAGGAAACAGGTTCTTGACAATAGCCAAAGACAATTACCGTTCCCAAATGGATCAGGACCTAACTAGAGGGACGGCCATACTGGACTTAGTATTAACCAATAGACCTGATAGAACAACAGACGTGCAGGTCGGGGGACACCAGGAAATAGTGACCATAAAGTAATAACCTTCCAATTATCCTTCAAACGAGAGTTTCTAAAGGGAGGAACAAGAATACCGGACTTCAAAAAAGCAAAATTTAGCCAACTAAGAGAGGCCATAGGCCTAATTAACTGGGACAAAGTCCTCAAAAATAAAAATACAACCACAAAATGGGAGATTTTTAAAAGCATCGTAACATCTAATTGTGATCGATGCATACCTTATAGAAATAAAAGGCTAAGAAATAAGAAGAAACCAATGTGGATAAATAGAACCGTAAAAAAGCAATAAATGACAAAAAGAAAGCATATAAATCACTAAAACAGGAGGGGAGCCAGGAAGCTCTGATAAACTATAAGGAAAAAAATAGAATATGTAAAAACTAATAAAAACTGCCAAACTAGAGACCGAGAGATTAATTGGCAAAGAGAGCAAAACTAACCCTAAAATGTTTTTCAATTATATAAATAAAAAAAGTAAAAAATATAAATCTGAAGGAGTCGGCCCTCTACATAGCAATGAGGGGGAGTTGCAGAAAGCTGACGAGGATAAAGCTAAGCTATTAAATATTTTCTTCTCCACTGTTTTCACTGAGGAAAATAAACTGTCAGATGAAATGCAAAATGTAAAAGTAAATTCCCTTTAAAAGTGCCCTGTCTGACCCAGGAAGAAGTATAGCAGCGACTTAACAAGATTAAAATAGACAAATCGCCAGGACCGGATGGCATACACCCCTGTATCCTAAGGGAATTAAGTGATGCCCTAGCCAGACCCTTATTTTTGATATTCACGGACTCCATACTGACAGGGAATGTTCCACCAGACTGGCGTATAGCAAATGTGGTGCCAATATTCAAAAAGGGTCCAAAAACAGAGCCTGAAAATTATGGGCCGGTAAGTTTAACATCTGTTGTGGGTAAACTGTTTGAAGGTTTTGTAAGAGATGCTATCTTGGAGTATCTCAATGAAAATAAGCAAATTACATCATATCAGCATGGCTTCATGAGGGATCGGTCATGTCAAGCGAATTTAATCAGTTTCTATGAGGAGGTAAGTTCTAGACTTGACCGGGGTGAATCAGTGGATGTCATATATCTGGACTTCTCCAAAGCATTTGACACTGTACCACACAAAAAGTTAGTATATAAAATGAGAACACTTGGACTAGGAGAAAATATCTGTATGTGGATAAGTAACTGGCTCAGTAATAGAAAACAGAGAGGGGTTATTAACGGTACACACTCAGATTGGGTCACTGTCACTAGTGGGGTACCTCAGGGGTCAGTATTGGGCCCTATTCTCTTCAATATATTTATTAATGATCTTGTAGAAGGCTTGCACAGTAAAATATAAATTTTTGCAGATGACACTAAACTGTGTAAAGTAATTAACACTGAAGAGGACAGTTTTCTGCTACAGAGGGATCTGGATAGATTGGGGGCTTGGGCAGAGAAATGGCAGATGAGGTTTAACACTGACAAATGTAAAGTTATGCACATGGGAAGGAATAATGCAAGTCACCCTGTACATACTAAATGGTAAAACACTGAGTAACACTGACATGGAAAAGGATCTAGGAATTTTAATAAATAACAAACTAAGCTGTAAAAACCAGTGTCAGGCAGCTGCTGCTAAGGCCAATAAGATAATAGGTTGCATCAAAGGGCATAGATGCCCATGATGAAAATATAGTCTTACCACTGTATAAATCACTAGTCAGACCACACATGGTGTACTGTGTACAGTTCTGGGCTCCTGTGAACAAGGCAGACATAGCAGAGCTAGAGAGGGTTCAGAGGAGGGCAACTAAAGTAATAACTGGAATGGGGCAACTACAGTACCCTGAAAGGGTATCAAAATTAGTGTTATGTCTTTAGAAAAAAGACGACTGAGGAGATCTAATAACTATGTATAAATATATCAGGTGTCAGTACAGACATCTCTCCCATCATCTATTTATCCCCAGGACTGTGACTGTGACGAGGGGACATCCTCTGCGTCTAGAGGAAAGAAAGTTTGTACACAAACATAGAAAAGGGTTCTTCACGGTAAGAGCAGTGAGACTATGGAACTCTCTGCCTGAGGAGGTGGTGATGGTGAGTACAATAAAGGAATTCAAGAGGGGCCTGGATGTATTTCTGGAGCGTAGTAATATTTAAGGCTATAGCTACTAGAGATAGGTCGTTGATCCAGGGAGTTGTTCTGACTGCCTGATTGGAGTTGGGAAGGAATTTTTTCCCTTTAAGTGGGGAAAATTGGCTCTACCTCACAGGTTTTTTTGCCTTCCTCTGGATCAACTTGCAGGAAACAGGTCGAACTGGATGGACAAATGTCTTTTTCGGCCTTATATACTATGTTACTACTGAGCGTGAGGAAATTCGCGATTCGTTGCGATTTAAATTTTTGCTGAAATTCTAAACGAATTCCATTTCATCAGCTTCGATTCGCTCATCTCTAATTACCACATAAAATGAAACATCTCAGATTTGCAAAATGTGGCTTGGTCCTTATGGGAAAAACTAGCTTGGTCTTGAAGGGGTTAAATGTTGAAAAGTGTGTTTTAACTTTTATTTTTTTGGAGAACATTTCATCTTCAACTTGCTTAACTGTTCACAGTAACAGAAATTGTGACCAGGGGTGTCCAAAATTTTGCATGCCACTGTATGTGGCAGTTTCAAACATACAATATCCATCTATAAAAAGCCCTCTATTGCTGAGCCAAAACGTTGCTTTTTTGTACCACATGGGTGATTAAATTCACAGATTTTCACTACATTGGAGTGCTGTCCCTCTTTTCTGATGTGCATTGTGTAAGAAGCTTATGCCCTTGGACGTAGCACCTGTTGTTAGCTCTTACGGACTTTACTTAAGTGCCGCCATTTTTCTTTGGATATATATATATATATATATATATTAACTAACTATCTAATGTAATGTTACAGGAAAGCAGATAGCACAGTAATAACACTGCTGTCTCTCTCAGAACTGCAGAAAATGGCTGCTGGGGAGGTTCTTCTATTCTAAAGGGGTAGGCAACTTTCCTATTGGTTGCTAGGGATGTTGCTAAGCTCAGACAAAGACATATCAGCCTTCTCATTGGCCTACAAGCAAAGGGAGGTTACTGATAAAAGAAATTTTTGAATATTCGAAAATACAAATATATATCACCATATTGTAAATATTCGCAAATTTTCGAAGTTGCGATATTCTCGATTTAAATTCACGATTTGAATATTTGGGCCCAATACTAATAGGGCGTGTGCTGTGGTAGTGAAATAATATTGTGAGTCGCTATGTCATGCAGATGACAGGCGTCGCTCTTAGAATCACTGCACACTTCACTTATTTGGGCCACGTGGCCAAAACTGACCAAATAACTCATAGTAACATAGTACATAAGTTAAAAAAAGACATCTGTCCATCCAGTTCGGCCTGTTATTCTGCTAGCTGATTCAGAGGAAGGCAAAAAAACAAAAAACTGAGCTATAAGCCAATTTTCCCCACTTAAGGGAATGAAAAATTCCTTCCCATCTCCAATCAGGCAATCAGAATAACTCCCTGGATCAACAAACCATCTCTAGTAGCTATAACCTGTAATATTATTATACTCCAGAAGTACAACCAGGCCCCTCTTGAATTCATTTATTGTACTCACCATCACAACCTCCTCTGGCAGAGAGTTCCATAGTCTCACTGCTCTTACCATAAAGAATCCTCTTCTATGTTTGTGTACAAACCTTTTTCTCCAGACGCAGAGGATGTCCCCTCGTCACAGTCACAGTCCTGGGGATAAATAGATAATGGGATAGATCTCTGTACTGACCCCTGATATATTTAGACATAGTTATTAGATCTCCCTCAATCGTCTTTTTCTTAAGTGAATAACCCTAATTTTTATAATCTTTCAGGGTACTGTAGTTGCCCCATTCCAGTTATTACTTTAGTTGCCCTCCTCTGAACCCTCTCCAGCTCTGCTATATCTGCCTTGTTCACAGGAGCCCAAACCTGTACACAGTACTCCATGTGTGGTCTGACTAGCGATTTTTAAAGTGGTAGGACTATGTTCTCATCATGTGCAACCGATTATCTTATTAGCCTTAGCGGCAGCTGCCGGACACACATTGGTTTCTTATTGTTCTTTAACCTTTTATTCCCATACGGTATGTACCTCTCACAATGAGATTTTAGGATGCTTTTAAAGATATCCCATTTTGTGGCTTTATTTTTTATTTTTGAGGACTTTGTCCCAGTTAGTTAGGCCTATGGCCTCTCTTAGTTGGCTAAATTTAGCTTTTTTAAGAAGTTTGATGCAACCCATTATCTTATTGGCCTTAGCGGCAGCTGCCTGACACTGGTTTTTGCAGCTTAGTTTGCTGTTTATTAAAATTCCTAGATCCTTTTCCATGTCAGTGTTACCTAGTGTTTTACCATTTAGTATATACGGGTGACTTGCATTACTCCTTCCCATGTGTATAACTTTACATTTGTTAGTGTAAAACCTCATCTGCCACTTATCTGCCCAAACCTCCAATCTATCCAGATCCTCTGTAGCAGTATATTGTCCTCTTCAGTGTTAATTACTTTACACAGTTTAGTGTCATCATTAATAATTAAATATATTGAAAAGAATACGGCCCAATACTTACCCCTGAGGTACCCCACTAGTAACAGTGACCCAATGTGAGTGTGTACCGTTAATAACCACCCTCTGTTTTCTTTCACTCAGCCAGTTACTTACTCACTTACAGACATTTTCTCCCAGTCCGAGTCCTCTGTCAAGTCTAGAACTTACCTCCTCATAGAAACTGATTAAATTCGTTTGACATGACCGATCCCTCATGAAGCCATGCTGATATAGTGTAATTTGCTTATTTTCATTGAGATACTCCAAGATAGCATCTCTTACAAAACCTTCAAACAGTTTACCCACAACAGATGTTAAACTTACCGGCCTATAATTTCCAGGCTCTGTTTTTGGACCCTTTTTGAATATTGGCACCACATTTGCTATACGCCAGTCTGGTGGAACATTCCCTGTCAGTATGGAGTCCGTGAATATCAAAAATAAGGGTCTGGCTAGGGCATCACTTAATTCCCTTAGGATACGGGGTGTATGCCATCCGGTCCTGGCGATTTGTCTATTTTAATCTTGTTAAGTCGCTGCTGTACTTCTTCCTGGGTCAGACAGGGCACTTTTAAAGGGGAATTTACTTTTACATTTTGCATTTCATCTGACAGTTTATTTTCCTCAGTGAAAACAGTGGAGAAGAAAATATTTAATAGCTTAGCTTTATCCTCGTCGCTTTCTGCAACTCCCCTCATTGCTATGTAGAGGGCCGACTTCTTCAGATTTATATTTTTTACTTTTTTTATTTATATAATTGAAAAACATTTTAGGATTAGTTTTGCTCTCTTTGCCAATTAATCTCTCGGTCTCTAGTTTGGCAGTTTTTATTAGTTTTTACATATTCTATTTTTTTCCTTATAGTTTATCAGAGCTTCCTGGCTCCCTCCTGTTTTAGTGATTTATATGCTTTCTTTTTGTCATTTATTGCTTTTTTACGGTTCTATTTATCCACATTGGTTTCTTCTTATTTCTTAGCCTTTTATTTCTATAAGGTATGCATCGATCACAATTAGATGTTACGATGCTTTTAAAAATCTCCCATTTTGTAGTTGTATTTTTATTTTTGAGGACTTTGTCCCAGTTAATTAGGCCTATGGCCTCTCTTAGTTGGCTAAATTTTGCTTTTTGAAGTCCGGTATTCTTGTTCCTCCCTTTAGAAACTCTCGCTTGAAGGATAATTGGAAGGTTATTACTTTATGGTCACTATTTCCTGGTGTCCCCGACCTGCACGTCTGTTGTTCTATCAGGTCTATTGGTTAATACTAAGTCCAGTATGGCCGTCCCTCTAGTTAGGTCCTGATCCATTTGGGAACGGTAATTGTCTTTGGCTATTGCCAAGAACCTGTTTCCTTTATGGGATGTACAGGTTTCAGTTTCCCAGTCTATATCTGGGTAGTTGAAGTCCCCATAATAACCACCTCATTATGGTTTGCCGCCTTGTTTATCTCTGCTTAGTAATAGATTTTCTGCGGACTCTGGTATATTAGGTGGTTTATAGTAAACTCCTATTAGTAATTTATTATTGTTTTTGGCTCCATTTATCTCCACCCACAATGACTCCACATTTTCGTGTCCCTCACAGATGTCTTCCCGAGTGTGGGCTTTAGACAGGACTTTATGTAAAGGCAGACCCTCCCCTCTCCGGTTTTGACGATCCTTTCTGAACAGATTGTAACCTTGTACATTAACAGCCCAGTCATAGCTATCATCCAGCCATGTCTCAGTTATTCCCACTATGTCATAATCATCCTCACACATCACTAATTCCAGTTCCCCAGTTTTATTAGTCAGGCTTCTGGCATTAGTATATATACATTTGAGAGGTTTATGCATATTTTTGCCCTACACCTTTCCTTCTGAACTTTTCTAGTTTCTCCTTCCATTTCTCCCCAGTCCCACTACCTTGCCCCCGGTCTCTATCTGCACTATCTTCCCATCCTGCAATGTAATTTCCTCCCCCAGTCCCTAGTTTAAACACTCCTCCAACCTTCTAGCCATCTTTCTCCCCAACACGGCTGCCCCTTCCCCATTGAGGTGCAGCCCGTCCCTATGATAGAGCCTGTAGCCGATAGCAAAGTCGGCCCAGTTCTCCATGAACCCAAAACCCTGCTTCCTACACCAGTTCTTGAGCCACTTGTTAACCTCTCTAATCTCCCGCTGCCTCTCTTGTGTGGCTCGTGGTACAGGCAGTATTTCTGAAAATACTACCTTTGAGGTCCTTGCCCTAAGCTTGTGACCTAAATCCCTGAAATCATTCTTAAGGACGCTCCACCTTCCTCTAACTTTGTCATTGGTTCTGATATGGACCATGACCGCTGGATCTTCTCCAGCCCCTCCCAGTAATCTGTCAACCCGATCTGCGATGTGTCGAACTCTAGCGCCAGGAAGACAGCACACTGTTCGGCGATCACGATCTTTGTGACAGATCGCTCTATCTGTTCCCCTAATAATTGAGTCTCCCACTACCAGCACCTGTCTGGCCTGCCCTGCTCTTCTGGTCCCCTGCTTACTGGAGCTGACATTCCCCTGACCGGCAGAGGAAGTGTCTGGCTGCAGCGGTGCTGTCCCTGAGCTGCCATCCCCCTCATCTGCCAAACGTGCAAACTTGTTGGGGTGTGCCAGATCAGGGCTAGCCTCCCTGCACTCTTCCCTCTACCCCCTTTCTTACTGTCACCCAGCTAGCTACCTCACTTTCCTCAGCCTCCTTTCTGTCACCCTCCCCCACATCTACCCCAAAGACTGCTTGCTCGGTGAGCAACAAACTCTTTTGCAAATTGTCAGTGGCTCTTAGTGTTGCAATATGCCCGTTTAGAGACTCGATGTGCGATTCCAAACGGGTAATTTGCTCACATTTTGAACAAAGATATGCACCCTCAAACGGCTGTTCCAGGACTGCATACATCATGCAAGATGTGCACTGGACGGCATTGTCAATTGTGCAAGACATACTAATGGGGATTACACCACAAAAACAAAAAAATACAATATAATCTAGTTACAAGAACTGACGAATTTCAGTCCCCCACTGAAGTCCCTGAATCTGAAGTCACTTAATCTTAAGTCACACTTACACAACCACACACTTAATCAACCACGCGTCGCGACCAACCTCGCGTTATATATATATCTACTTATATAAGTATGCTGTAAATGAAACTCAAATACACCAGCCTGTTTTTTCCCTCTGGATTTTTTCCCTCTGCTTCGAAAAGAAAGCACACGGACGCCATTCACCAGGGGACGGGCTTTGAGATAGTACCGCTCCCACCCCCACCTCTGATGCGTCAACCTCTTCAATAAAAGGAAGCGAGACATCTGGCTGTACGAGAATAGGAGCCGAGGTGAATCTCTCCTTCAGAGATGTAAAGGCAGTTTTGGCTGCATGTGACCATTTGGAGAAATCGGATCCCTTTCGGGTCATGTCCATCAGTGGTTTGACCACCAAGGAATAGTTCTTTACAAACTTTCTATAAAAATTGGCAAACCCCAGGAAGCGTTGCAATGCCTTCAGGTTCTCAGGCAGATCCCAGTCCATAATTGCCCGGACTTTCTCTGGATCCATGCGGAAACCTGAATCTGACAACACATACCCCAGAAATGGCAGTTCTTTTACGGCGAACACACATTTCTCTAATTTAGCAAACAATTTGTTGGCCCTTAATATCTGCAGCACTTGTCTCACATGGATCTTATGTGTATCCAGATCAGGAGAATAGACCAGGATGTCATCAAGATATATCACAACAAATCTCCCGATAAGGTGACTAAAAATATCGATTGACAAAATGTTGGAACACCGCAGGCGCATTAGTAAGACCAAATGGCATGACAAGATTTTCATAATGCCCTTCCGGAGTACTAAAAGCCGTCTTCCACTCATCCCCTCTCTGATGCAAACCAGGTTATAGGCTCCTCTGAGATCCAAATAAATCACCAAAAGTTATAGCCAGTACTGGGCCACCATGAGCCCAAGTATCACAATTGTATAACACAACGCCTGTGGTATATAAATCACAACAACCTAGATAGAAGATACCAGACCGCGTATCATTGCAAAACACATTTTTATTACCATATTAAAAGGTGCATATAGCACATACAATTAAAATACATAAGGGGTGCATAGATGGGCGGCATCCAAGAGGAGAGACGGAGGGGAGAAGGTCCGATAAACAGGTAAAATGTACAAAGTGCAAGTGCATACAATCAAGGAAGTAATAGCATCATACCCATACTGTGTCTCTCCTCCGGGATGGCGCCAACCCCGACGCGTGTTTCGGCACAAGCCTTCGTCTGGGGGTGGCGTCATCATCGGGGACAGTATATTTATGCAGTGCATTAACCAATCAATCACCGTTAATTCAAATAGCGATACCTCCCAGTAGCGCATCCATCTGCATCACAGCCCACGTGAGCCATATAGTCATGTGACCGGAACACGTGACCACCGAGGTCACATGATCGGGTCGCAGGTCCTAACAGATAATATTCATCTCCATGTCTCGGCCGGAAAA
This sequence comes from Bufotes viridis, assembly GCA_033119425.1. Classification (NCBI taxonomy): domain Eukaryota; kingdom Metazoa; phylum Chordata; class Amphibia; order Anura; family Bufonidae; genus Bufotes; species Bufotes viridis. The sequence continues at coordinate 47,912 of JAKVIS010000219.1, read as the reverse complement.
AATCCTCATTGTAAGGCACAAATAGATATACATAATATAGAACATATATATCCGAATAAAATCTCCAGAAGCACTATCACCTACAATAGATTACAACCAATAATAATAAATGCAAAATAAAATTATACTAGTACACAGTGACTGTGATGGCAATGTGCTTATAACAAAATCAATGTGTACAACAAAAGGGAGATAAAAAGAGTGCCGAGTGCAGTGACTAAGTGCAATCCTCTGAGATCCATTTTGGAGAACCATTTAGCACCAGCAACCTGATTAAAGAGGTCGGGAATGAGAGGAAGAGGATAGGGATCTCGGATAGTTATCCGGTTTAATTCCCGGAAATCCAGGCAGGGACGCAGGCCCCATCTTTCTTTTAACGAAAAAGAACCCTGCAGCCATGGGTGAAGAAGAGGGTCTGATGTGTCCCTTAGCCAAACTCTCCGAAATATAATCTTTCATAGCCTTCCTTTCCGGGCCGGAAAGATTGTATAACCGGGTTTTAGGTAGTTTTGCCCCAGGTAACAGATTAATCGGGCAATCATATGGACGATGAGGTGGTAACCCTGACAACCCTTCTCAGAGAACACATCCATAAAATCTGACAGAAAGGCAGGTAGAGTTGTTACAGAGAGTGTTGAGCACCTACTACTCAAGCAGTTGTCCTTACAATGTTCACTCCACTCCACAATCTCCCGGCCTGCCAATCCACCACTCGATTGTGAGTCACCAGCCAGGGAAGCCCCAATACCATAGGAGCCGGAAGACCGTCCAGGACATAACAAGAGATATGCTCTTTATGGAGGTCACCTACCTGCAGATGGATATTATGGATGATCTGGAGTTAACTCTCTCTGAGTAAGAGGGGAGGAGTCAATGGCAAAAACAGGAATAGTTCTGCTTACCGGTTCCGGAGTAAACCCCAGAGCCTGAGCAAACCGTGAATCCACCAAGTTGACCCCCGCCCCACTGTCCAAAAGACGGAACAGATCTCAGTCTTATTGCCCGCCACAACGGTAGCGGACAACAAAAACTGAGACATGCGTATGGAGGAAACGAATACGCCCAGACTGTTATCCTCCGCACAATCTGGGGACTCTAGTTTTTCCGGCGGCTCCTTAGTTTGTGGTCTCTTGGGTACTGAGGGACATACCTTTACAAAATGACCCCTCCCCACAACGAAAACAAACCTCTGACCTACGACGGACCTTAGGAGGATTCACCCGTCTAGTGGCGCCCCTATTTGCATTGGTTCGACTGGATCATAACAAACCGATCCCTGCCCTATAGAGGCCTCTGTAGAATTTAATAGTCTCTCCTGAGTCGTCTGTCGATTCTTATGGACAGAGACATAGCAGCCTCAAGAGACCCAGGGACCTCGTATACCGCCAGCGCATCTTTTTAATTTTTCAGACAACCCCTGGCAGAACTGACTCCTAAGGGCCGAGTCGTTCCATAATGTATCCGTAGCCCACCTACGGAATTCGGAACAATATAGTTCAGCTGACCGGTTCTCTTGCCGAAGTCTACGTAGCTTAGACTCAGCCAGTGAGACCCTGTCCGGGTCATCATATCACGAGACCCAAGGCTTCAAAAACTCCTCCACTGATCGTAAGGCCGGAGAGTCAGATGGTAAGGAGAAAGCCCAAGCCTGCGGATCTCCTTGCAGGAGAGAAGTTACAATGCCCACCCGTTGTTCCTCACCGCCAGAGGATCTAGGGCGTAACCTGAAGAACAATTTACAAGCTTCTCTGAAGGTTACAAATTGGTCTCTCCCCTCCTGAGAACCTATCAGGAAAAGCCACTTTTGGCTCAGGAGTACCTTGGTTTCCCGTAGCAACGGTGGAACCCAAGGATTGCTGCTGCTGCTGCAGCACTGTTGCTTTTAATCCTGCCACTTCAAGGGATAACCCCTGTAATTGTTTCGCCAAAACCGTAACTGGATCCATAGTGGAACAGAAAATACAAAGCAAAACTGCAGGCAAAAAAAAAAAAGGAAATGTCACTTTTTTTTATTTATTTTTTTTTTTTTAAAGGCCAGATATCCTGTCACGACCGCTATACCAGCAGCAGTCGTGTCACACCAGACGGAGGGGAAGGGGGACCCTTATCTACGGATGGGAAATAGAACGGCCACCCTGACAAACCCTAAGCTGGCACCTGTCTGCCCTGATACCTAGACGGGGTGTGAACCCGTGCGGCGAGCAGGATGCCTAAACCCTGAGTCACCCTCAGAAGACTAGACTGGGGAAAGGCAGATGGGAGCACTAGTCACCATCACTCATGTCTAGGAGAAAACAGGGGAAGACAGGGGAAGACAGCAACAAACAAACAATCTCCAGCAGAGATAGACTTATCCAGTCACGAGCAGAGAAGATGATCCCAATAACGACAGTCCACGCCAGACAAGAGCTCCACAGCAATACCGTCAAACGATCTCCTTCAAAGGTCAGAATAGCACTGGAAGTAAGGACTATATCTGGCAATGACTGCAAGTGAAACTGAAACTAATATAGTAGCTGGGAGTGGCAGACAGCACTCACCTGAGAAGAATGCCTACAAACTCCCAGTCAGGACAAAAAGGTTCACAAGGCAAAACCCGGATGACATACCCTGAACCACGGAACAAACTCACAAGCTATCGCGAGTAGCAAGTCGCTGCGACCTTCTCCTCCCAGACCTAGTCTGGATCAGTCACAGTCGTGACAGTGACAGAGTGGGGAGGTGGGTGGCAACACCAGTACCCGCTGACAAAGGTGGGTAAAAGAAGTAGCACTTGGCATCAGATGTGTGGCATCAGGCAGGTGGCAGCATCAGAGTAGTAGCTGAGGCAGGTAGACAGAAGAAACCAGTCTCTTTTGTCAAGGTTTGGATGAGGCGGCATGGATGATCTAATCAGATGCATCAGGCATTGGTGGGTGGAAATCGTGACTGATAAAGGGCTTATTTATCTTGACAAAGGTAAGTCTTTCCACATTTTGCATGGACAGGCGAGTTCTTCTTGGGGTAACTATGGCCCCGCCTCACTAAACACCCACTCTGATGACACACTACTGGTCGGGCAGGACAGCTTTTCCAGTGCAAACTTGGCCAGTTGCAGCTAGTTTGGCTGCCCAGTAGTCCAGTGGATCTTCAATGACGGCTGGCAGAATGCTGTCCAAGTATGCCACCAGCTGGTTCAAGTCCTGCTCAAGGTCTATTTGCTGCTGCTGGTGAATAGTTTCTTCACTACGCGGGTGTAGAAAGCTGCTCATCAGCGCCTGTAGACTTGCAGTATGCCAGTCCTCAGGGTAGCGACCTGTGAGGTCACGGACCTGGCAGGCAGACCGAGGGGAGGAGATTTTTACTCACAGTTATAAGGTCAGTGATGGAGAGGTCAGCACGTGGGTCCTCTGGGGCACTCTCTGGTTTAAGGGACACATGCTAGGTTGTATGTGAGGTGCCCTTGATGTTAAGATTTAACGTGCCTGTGGCAAGTTCCCTTGTAATTCGTGACGCCAGTGCCTTTACGGTGGCACAACTGATTTGCAGCAGGAATAATTGAGGTACAACAGATTCCGTTGATCACTAACTTCTTTACTGAGCGGCAAATTCTATACAGTTCTTTATGTAATTCTATACAGTTCTTTATGTAATTGAAGACAAATGGTATAAATGCAGTGATTTTCCTGGTATGCAGGCTTGGTAAAGAATAGGCTAATCCTAGCAAGGTAGACAGAGGGTAAAATGCTTACTGGACAGGACTTGACTTGATCCCTGGTAACTCAGTAGCTGTATTGGTGTGGTGATTAATAATCCGACTCCTGCACCTCGATTCTCACAAGGCCCAAATGCAGAAAGGATTGCTTTATCCTTGGGGCAGGCTCCTCTGGAATATATGTTCTCTTGCTGGATAATTGTCTTACATAAATTACACCACTAGCCGCTGCAGCTTGACTAGCCTCCTTACTTCAGGAGGTCCACACTAGTGGATGACCTAGTTAACCAATCAAGAACCGTGAGTGGGTTGCGGGTCAAGAAACGACCACTAGATGACACTGGGAGCTCAGGCCTCTCGCTGCAACTCCTGCTGCCACCCTCCCTTTCTCTGCTGCAACCTCTGCCTGCGCCAGAAACATTTAGGCCTCTGCCATTCCTCTGTGCATGGCCTGGCACTTATCTGTCTGACAAACTTTTAGCTGAACTAAATAAATTGAAAGCAAATTAAAACATCCGTAAAAGTGACAAAAATGTTTTTCTTTTTGTACTGAAATAGGCCACCAAATGCTTTCACCACATATTACTGCAACAGTGAAGTGTGTATATATTTTTCTTTCTGTACTGAAATAGGCCACTAAACGCTTTTACCCACAAATAACTGCAACAGTAAAGTGTGTATATATTTTCTTTTTGTACTGAAATAGGCCACTAAGGGCTTTTCAACATAGCACTTGCACCCCAATAACAAGAACAAATTGTTGGACTGACAGAGCTGTATAATGGCTATTTGGATCCACAAATAATCTTTCCCTGCACTTGTAAATCGCTTTTCTAGTACTGTCCCTAGCGCCTTCTGATGTCTCTCCCTGCACTAAAGTGCTGTGAAATGATTCCTTCCTATCCTTTCCTGCACTTATAAATAATTTTTTCAGTTTTTTCACAATGAGGTTTTTCCTATTGCTGTCTCTAGCACCTTCTCACATCTGTCCCTGCACTCAGAATGCTGGAAAATGTCCGAATCCAAGATGGCCGCCATATTTATAGGACTGTGATATCACAGGGCTGGCTGGTCGGTGATTTGCTGCATGCATGGCATTATGGGCCATCCCGCCTTCCCAGAGTTCCTTGCCCCATGTCCTCACACGTGTAGCCGCCATTTTAGTTGCCATTTTAGGAAAGATTACGAATCATTACAACGAAGCACGAGAAAATTCACATTCGTTGCGAATCAAATTTTTCCTGAAATTCGTAACGAATCCCACTTCGTCAGGTTCGATTCGCTCATCTCTAGTTTTCCCACAACAAAAACGTATCTTCTATTGGATGGGGGATAAGTATCTGTTTGGTGAGGGTGGGACCCATGCTGACTAGAGATGAGCGAATCGAAGCTGACGAAGTCGAATTCATTCCGAATTTCATGGAAAATTCGATTCTGAACCAATGCGAATTTCCTTGCACTTCGTGCGAACGAATCACATTATTTTTTTCCTATAATGGTGTCTAAAATGGCAGCTACACGTGTGTCTAAAATGAGCCTAGTCTGTCCTTTCCCCTGAAGACGCCAGTTTATCTGGTGAAACATGTTGGGGGACAGAATCTGTTGGTTTTAGCTCTGCTCGAGTTGCTAAACACTGAGTAGGAAACAGTTATTTACTTTAGGGTGTATGTTCACAGCACCGAGTACCCTGCAGGATTAGTCAGGCAGGTAGTTATACACTGATTGCAAACTTGTGGGAAGGTTAGGAGGGTAGTGCACACCCTCCGTTACCACTAGCAACCTGTGCGATAGCAGTGTGCAAATTCGAGCAGTAGTTTTAACAAGTGTGTCAAAACTCACAAACATCTTTAGAGAACTACTAATAAAAGTGAAGTTTTACTGATTTAAATATTAAGGGTAAAAGTGGTGAATTGAGCTCAATTGAGCAAAGTTTTTTTGTTGACATGGGGCAAGTAACTCTGGGAAGGCGTCATGTGTCATTCATGCAGCCAATCAAGAGCCAGCCAGCCCGGTGATGTCACAGCCCTATAAATACGGCAGCCATCTTAGATGCTGCCATTTGTGCATTGTTCAGGGACAGACGTGTATGCAGGCGCTAGGGAGAGTGTCAGTGAAATAAAAACTAATTGCTAAACCGTAAAAACAAAAGAAAAAGTGATTTACAAATGCAGGGAAAGGACAGTGAGAGGAGTAATCATTTCACAGTCACGGAGACACGTGTGCAGATGCTAGTGGGGAGACTAATCGTTAATTTCTAACGATAATTTGTTTTCCCTTAATCCTAACAGCAGCACTGATGGGGTTAACTGTCCCCTGTGGACTGGTAGGACCGGCGGAAATTTTAATGAGCCCAAGAACCAATAAGAACTCTTCTGCTCTCTCAAAGGGAGGAGATCACCCCCAGCCCACCGTGTCTATAACAAGAATAATGTGTCTAGGGTGGGAATTTGTGTGCTGCTGTTAGGACTAAGGGAAAACAAATTATCGTTAGAAATTAACGATTCCTTTATGTCCTACCAGCAGCACAGATGGGGAGATAGCAAGAAGAATCCCCTAGGGAGGGTCCTCATGCCTGGCAGAACTGAGAATCGTCTGCCCAAAAGCCGAAAACTCTGCCACTCTAGCATCTATCCTATAATGGGAGATGAAGGTAGATTCAGAGCTCCAGGAAGCCGCCTTACAGATCAACTCTAAGGGGAGGAGTCTTCTCTCCGCAACAGAGGTTGTGACGGCCCTAGTAGAATGGGCCCTGACAAACTCCGGAGGATCTAGAGATTTGGAGACAAAGGCCTCTCTAATGGCTTCCCTGATCCAGCGACTAATGGTAGAGTTAGAGGCTTTGCAGCCTTTAGACTTACCGGCAAACAGGATGAAAAGGTTCTCATCTAACCTGAACTCCTTGGATCTAGCCACATAGACCTGGAGGCATCTCGAGATATCCAGTGGATGTCTGGTCGGAGTATCCGAGGAGGAGGCAGAAAACAAAACCGGTAAGGAAATTACCTGGTTAATATTTTGGAAGGTTGGCACTCTCGGCCTGAAGTAAGGTAAGAACTTCAGGAGAACCCTGTCCTGCAAAAAATGATGTAAGGGTGCCTTGCAGAAAAGCTTGCAACTTGGAGACCCTTTTGGCTGAGGCTACAGCCAGAAAGAAGACTAACTTTAAGGTTAGAGATTTAAATTCTACCTCCTCTAAGGTTCAAAGGGGGAGATGCTAACCCCCTCAGAACTACTGATAGATCACACTGAGGAATGGGCTTCAGTATTGTAGGCTTTAGTCTTTCAGCCCCCTTAAGCAATCGCTTATTGAGCGGGTCCCGAGAGTACGGTCTGTTGAGGCAGGCCGAAATGGCAAAGATCTGAACTTTCAAAGTACCTGGGGAAAGACCTTTATCTAGTCCATCTTGGAAGAAATTGTAATATCGCAGACCGGGCGGATCTGCAGATGCCACCTGATTGGAATGACCCCATGACGTGAAGATTCTTGAGATTCTGGAGTAAGCCTTCTTCGTGGACTCCGCTCTGGAATGCGACAAAGTTCTCAGGACCAACTCAGAAAGCCCTTCTACGTTGGGAAGGAACTGATCAACCTCCAGGCTGTCAGGTTGAATCTCTGCAGATCTGGACAGAGGTGAGTGTCCCACGACACCAGGGTCTGCTCGGGGAGTCTCCAGTATAATCCCGACTCATCTGAATGAGCTGGGTAAACCAGAATCTTCAGGGCCAAAACGGTATGATGGATATTACCGAGGCCTGATCCTGACGGATTTTCGTCAATACCCTCGGTATTATGGAAAACAGAGGGAAGATGTAAGCCAGCCTGAACCTCCACGGTATCGTCAGAGCGTCAATCGCCATGGGGTTGTCCTCCCTGTAAAGGGAGCAGAACCTCTGCACCTTGGCATTGAACCTGGTTGCCATGAGATCCACCTCTGGCATGCCCCATCTGTGGACTAACTGCCTGAAGATCTCCTGGATGCAGTGACCACTACATGGTCAGTAAGCCGCGACTTAGGCGATCCGCAATGATGTTGAGGGAGCCTCGGATGTGAGTGGCAGATAGATGGGATAGGTTCAGCTCTGCCCACCGCAGAATTACTCTGAAAGAAGGGGTAAGGATCTTGTGCCTCCCTGCTTGTTTATATAAAGCACCGCAGTCATGTTGTCTAACTGGACTTTCACTGCCTTGCCCCGGATCTGAGGGTCAAAGGGAAGGAGGGCTAGCCGGATAGCGCGCATCTCGTGGAGATTCGAGGAACGATGTCGCTCCTGAGGAGACCAAAATCCCCGAACTGGGGATCCGTCTAGATGGGCGCCCCAGCCTACAAGGGACGCGTCTGTCATCAATATGAGCCAATCTGGTTGGGTCATAGATTTTCCCGCTGGCAGATGGAACCACCATCAGAGGGAATTCCAGGTTTGGTTGGATAGGGAGCACAGGAAACTAGCCCGCTGGGCTGCCATTCCCTTTGTTTAAGACCTCCGATTGTAGAGGACGGAGGTGCCATAAAGCCCAAGGGACTGTATCCGCAGCCACTGACATGAGCCACCACATCTTCATGAGAGTCCGAATAGAGACTCGACGTGGTACAGAAAGGAACCTTGCCAGGTCCCGAATCTGCGTTTTCCTTTCTGGAGTCAACTGGAGGGAGATCTCCACAGAGTCGACCACCGAATCCTAAATAGTGGATTAAAGTCGATGGGCTCATGTTCGACTTCTGCCAGTTGATGATCCAGGTGGGAAAGTATTGGAACTGAAGAGGCTAGGAGAAGCCAATCGTCCAAATAAGGAACAATGGTCAGTCCCTGAAGTCTCAGAGCTACCACCACCGACACCACCACCTTGGTGAAGATAAGGGCAGAAGAGATCCCGAAGGGAAAAGCGGCAAACTGAAGATGTCTGCGAACCCCTGAGATATGGACCGCGATCCTGAGAAATTTCCGAGAGGCGGGCTGGATTGGGATGTTGAGGTAAGCATCCTTGAGGTCCAGAGTAGCCATAACATCACCAAGTTTGAGGATGTGGCTTACTGACCTTATGGTTTCCATCCGGAACCTTGTTCTCCTTACGGCGATTGAGGAACCTTAAATCTATAATCATCCGGAGATCTCCCGTTTTCTTGGGAACCAGGAACACTGGAGAATAAATCCCTAGACTCCTCTCCCCTGCCGGTAACTCATCCAGGGCTCCCTTGGAAATATAGTCCTGAATATAGGACTCCAGAATTTTCTGTTTGGCAGGCAGAAAGCTTCGAGTGGCGATGAACCTTTCTGGGGAGAGACACATGGTCTATCCGATAACTGGCAGAGACTATACCTTGAACCCAGGAGTCTGTGATTTCCTGGGCCCACACGTGTTTGAAGTGGAAAGACGTCCCCCACGGGAACCTGGGGAGGGTTACGGGAAAATCTAGAGGCGTAACGGCAGGGGCAGCAGGGTTGGAACAAAGAGCCTCTGGGAGGCCCATAGTCAGGAAGGTTTAGCCTCCTTGGTGGGTCTGCGGGTGCATCTCGAGGATCTTCAAGACTGCCCCTCCCCAAACTCTGAGAGCCCTAGCCTGTTATCCTGATCTGCCTCCGCGATCCTGTCTAGAGTGACCTCGAAAGGGCTGTTGGGGAAGACTCTTCCCCTTCTTGTCAGAGAGGCCCTCCATAATTTTGTCCAATTCGAGCCGGACAAACGATCAGGCTCGAAGGGGAGACCGCATAGATTATATTTGGACGCGTTGTCCGTATTCCAGGGCTTTAACCATAAGGGCCTACGGGCAGTTGAAACTAGGACCATTGTCTTGGCTGCCAACTTCAACTGAATTTGAGAAGTGTCACAAAGGAAATCCATGGCCAAATTGACCAACGAATGCGGCCAGGATGTCGTCACGGGAAACGCTTTGGTCGACATCCGTCTGTATTTGGTTCAACTTCGAACGCAGGAAGGAGGCGACTTCAGTAACCGCAATAGATGTCGAGGCGGAGGCAGCAACCGCTGAGTAACCTCTGCTTAGGGTGCAATCTGCCCTCCGGTCTAGAAGGGTCCTGCAGATTAGACCCATCGTCTGCAGGCACTAGAGTGCGCCTGGACAATTTGGCTATCGCCATGTCCACCTTGGGTATGGAACTCCACGATTCCACCAAGGGTTTAGCCATCGGAAACATTAATTTGAATTTCCTGGTGAGGACTGGACCTTTTTCAGTTTTTTCCATTCTGTGCGCATCACAGAAAGAAGGGTCTCATCCGCTTTAAACACATGCTATGTGCGACCGGGCGGGATCGGAGGACTCCCCACGTCGACATCATGGTTCCCCAACCTGATGGACCTTAATAACTTCTGTGTTTTTTCTGGTGGGAGAAAGCAGGAAGTTAACTCTTCCTCCTCAGAAGAAGATGACCCCACGAGAAGGGTGTGGGTCTCCCGATAGGTGCGGTAACCTCCATAGGAGCCTGGGAGGGCGCCGGCAGCCTCTCATTGAGTAGACAAACTACTCCCTTTATAGAGTCGTCCACGTAGGTCTTCATCCACTGGAACATCTCCTGCATAGTTGGTTCAGTGGTAGTACGTGAACGGTAACTTTCACACCTGGAGTAAGGGCAGTTGTCGTCCAAGGGTGTGTTACAGTCATAGCAGGTCAGATGTTTCCTCTTGGCCCCGGACTTCCACTGCTGATCCGAGTCTCTAGGGGAAGCCATTTCTGTAACAAAGAAGACCAATTGAAAACCTGTCGAACAACAAGGGTGATAATAATACCATGAAGAATGCCCACCAATACTAGAGAATATTAAAGCCAGAAAAAAGGAAGCAATGGAGAGGAGCAAAAACTCTCAAGAGCAAGGGACTCTGGTAGCTAGCTTGTTGAAGCATACGCAGCCAGAGAAAGAATGACAGGCTCAGTGAGCTTTTAAAGGAGAGTCTCCACCCCCAATGGGCGGGACTTGTCTAGGATATCCATCCAAGGGACAAGAAATGGCCTTCTAGTAAAAACTATTATTCCATAATAAAATGGAATATGATACATAATATACAGTTGTGTTCAAAATTATTCAACCCCCATTGAAATTGAGTGTTTTGGCCAGTTTGACATTGATTTTGATCATTTCAGTCATCTTGTTTACAATTACATCAAAGAGGCACTTGTAAGTCAGACAAATATAACATAACATTTATAATGAGATAACAACAAATGTATTTTCTGTGCTCACATCATTGTCAATTTTATGACTGAGTGACTGCGATGGCCACTTCAAAATGTTCCAGCTTTAACCTGCAACCATGCTCTAGTGGACTTGGAGGTATGCTTGGGATCATTGTCCTGTTTAAAGGTCCAACGTCTCCCAAGCCTCAGGTTTGTGACGGACTGCATCACATTTTCATCCAATATCTCCTGGTACTGAAGAGAATTCATGGTACCTGGCACATGCTGAAGATTCCCTGTACCTTTAGAAGCAAAACAGCACCAAAGCATGATTGACCCCCGCCATGCTTCACAGTAGGCAAGGTGTTCTTTTCTTCATAGGCCTTGTTCTTCTTCCTCCAAACATAGCGTTGATCCATGGGCCCAAACAGTTCTAATTTTGTTTTATCAGTCCACAGAACACTATCCCAAAACTTTTGTGGTTTGTCCACATGACTTTTGGCATACTGCAGTCGACTCTTCTTATTCTTTGGAGACAGCAAGGGGGTGCGCCTGGGAGTTCTGGCATGGAGGCCTTCATTACACAGTGTGCGCCTTATTGTCTGAGCTGAAACTTCAGTACCCGCATCTGACAAATCTTTTTCAGTTCCTCAGCAGTCACATGGGGATTTTTCTCCACTTTGCGCTTCAGGTAGCGCTCAGCAGTCAAAGTCAGCATCTTCTTTCTGCCACGACCAGGTAGCGTTTCAACAGTGGCCTTTGCCTTGAATTTGCGAATGATGCTTCCTATGGTGTCTCTTGGTATGTTTAACATCTTTGCAATCTTCTTATAGCCATTGCCCTTCCTGTGAAGAGAAATCACCTCGTCTCTTGTCTTCCTGGACAAAAAAATAAGCACAGACAGCCACAAAAAAAAAAAAGAATGGGGGAATCTAAACAAGAAACCCCCCAAAATCAGGCTATCTTCTGCTCCACCGAAGATGAGGGGAGCACACACAAGTCCACCTGTCCAAAGGAAAGAAAAAACATGGTGGGCTGGGGGTGATCTCCTCCCTTTGAGGGAGCAGAAGAGTTCTTATTGGTTATTGGGCTCATTAAAATTTCCGCCGGTCCTACCAGTCCACAGGGGGCAGTTAACCCCATCTGCTGGTAGAACGTAAGGGAATCTGAATTTCATCATTGTGCAAACCAGCGATTTACAAGTGCAGGGAAAGGACAGTGAAAGGAGGAATCATTTCACAGTCAGGGATAGACGTGTACAGATGCTAGTGGGGAGAATTATAGTAAATTCCTCACTGTGAAAACTAGCGATTTGCAAGTGCAGTGAAACATTACATGGGGATCCAGATAGTCTCATAATACCAGTCTCTGTCATTCCAGCAATTAGTTATTGAGGTGCAAGTGCTCTGTTGAAAAGCCTTTAGTGGCTTTTATATATGTGAAAAAGATAAATATATGCGCCGGTCACTTTTTCTGTTAACTGTGCTGATATCATTTAGTGGCCTATTTCAATACAATATAAGAAATATATACGCAGTTCGCTTTTGTTGTTATTCACGCTAAAATCATTTGCAGAAATTTCTGGTGAAAGCGTATACTGGCCTTTTTCACACAAAAAAAGCATAATATATACACACTGCTCTGCTGCAGTAATTTCTGTTGAAAGCGCATAATGGCCTGGTTTCACAAAAAAGCGTAATATATACACACTGCTCTGTTGCAGTCATTTCTGTTGAAAGCACATTTTGGCCTGGTTTACTTAAAATAAGCGTAATATCTACACACAGACTGCTCTGCTGCAGTAATTTCTGCTGAAAGCGCATAGTGGCCTGGCTTCACTAAAAAAGCATAATATATACCCACTGCTCAGTTGCAGTAATTTCTGGTGAAAGGGCATATTGGCCCTGTTTCTTTAAAATAAAGCGTAATATATACACACTGCAGTGTTGCAGTAATTTCTGTCAAAAGAGCATATTGGCCTTATTTCAGAACTACTAGAAAACATTTTCTCAGTTTACTGTTGCAGTTATATCTGGTAAAGCCATTACTGGCGTATTGCAATCTTTACCGAAATATACATTTGCCATTCGCTGGTGCACTTATATGTAGAAAAACCTTTATTGATGTATATCATTAGAAAATATATATATATATATATATATATATACATTTGCCATTCGCTGCTGCACTTAAATCTTGGAAAAACTTTATTCACATATGGTATATCATTAGAAAAATGAAAAAAATATTCAGCGTTCGCTGTTGCAGTTATATATGCGGTAAAGCCTTTAGTGTCATATTTCTGTACAAGAATCAAGATATATTCAGCGTTGAGCGCTGCAGATATATGTGGGAAAGTACTTTTTGCGGTATAGACTGAATAACGTTGTGTAATGTTGAAATTTTGTATTGACGTTTCACACACTACGTACTTACGTGACAACGTCCATAATAGCGGCGCACCAATACAGGTGAATACACTATGCCCTAACCCTGCACAAAAACGCGAAATACTTCACGCCAGCCCACATCTACAGTATCTGCAGTATTGCTTACTATACACTACAGGGACTATTCTGCAGCACAGAAACCACACGAGGTCCGCGCCTCGCTCTTCCATCGCGCACCTTCTTCCTCCGCTTATGTCCCGCTTCACTTCAGAAAAATCTTGTATTCTGCGTTAAGCGCTGCATTTATATGCGGTAAAATCTCTACTGAAATATCTTGGCGGAAAAAAAATTCCACCTTCTCCTTTAACTTCCTCATCTCTTCATTAACATCGGACACACTAACTTTACACTCCCCACCCCCTTAGCTATAAATATATATACCGTATACACTCGAGTATAAGCCGATCCGAGTATAAGCCCTAATTTTACCCTAAAAACTGGGAAACTTAGTGACTCGAGTATAAGCCGTGGTGGAAACTACAGCAGCCACTGGTAAATTGTATGTATACCACTAAACATACCAAATTAACCCATAGTATTCAATGGCAACTTTAATAAAGTGAATAAACCATTTAAGACAGCAAAGCATTGTAAATAAATGGTTAAAAATCCTGAATCCTTATACTCCAAAACCCCTGATTAAATAGGTTTTTCACTGTAATTAAATGTGCCATTGAATATTGTGGGTTAAATAGTTCAGTGGCATACAGTTCAGATAGACCGACAACATTTAAATGTAAAAGCTTGCTTTTTTCCCCTCTGTAATGTCAATGCTTTACCTCAGTGAACACTGCATACAAAAGCACTGTTCTCCTACTGCCGCCTACCTCTTCAGCTCAGCTCAGCCGCGACTAGTGGACTAAGCTGAAGCACCGCCCCTCCAGCAGACGGCAGAAGAAGTCGTGTTTTTATCGCAGGTGCACCCGTGCGCACGCACCGAATCAAATACTCTGATGACTCGAGTATAAGCCGAGTTCGGGTTTTCGGCACAAATTTTGTGCCGAAAAACTCGGCTTATACTCGAGTATATACGGTATAAGTGGTGCCAGCACCCGCTAGGAGCGAATAAAGGTAAATGACACAGGCCAGCCTGTTAAAGGGAACTACAGCAAGATACCACAATATATTTGATATGACATTTAGCAAGAGTTTAAAGTGGCCACATAATGCACATATTGGTACACTGCATCAAGATGAATCAGGCGTGGATCAGCCAGGATTCTAACACAAAGCACATGCCTGATGCATCAGACTAGATCATTCATGGAGTCACACCAACATTTTGACAAAAGAGACCATTTTCTTATGGCTACCTGCCTCAGCTACTATTCTGATGCTGTTACCCGCCCATTGCCAAACATCTGATGCCAAGTGCTCCTTCTACTACCCACCATCTTCAGCAAGTACTAGTATTGCCACCCACCTCCACACTATGTCACCTTGCCACTTTGTGTCCTACTCATGCTGCCATCTCCACACTATGTCACCTTGCCAATCTGTGGTATCATGCTGCTCAGTGGCGTACACACAATCCATGGGGCCCCGGTGCAAAACTGATCCATGGGGCCCCTACCCATCGCCCCCCATTTCTGAGAGCATTGCTAAGAGCCATTTCAGCCCCAGTTTACTACTAAAATTAAACAATTTGGCTAAATAAAACTGTTACCTGTCACTTGCCTTACACTTTAGCAAAAAAAAAAAATTATTATATGGCAGTTACACTTTAAACTTTGGGCTACTAAGGGTTCTTTCCGTGCAGCTAATCCGCTACGCCAATGAGTGCCAAGCCCCATTCCGGACAGCAGAGACTTGGAGCAGTAACATAATTGACTGTGATCTTTTACTACAAAATCACGGTGACAACTTTATCTCACTGTGATTATGTAGTAAAAGGTCACAGAGAGGCACGGAGCATTATCAATCATGTTAATGCTCAGTGTCTCTGCTGTCTGGAGCGGGGCTTGGCTCACTTTCACCCAGGGGATTAGCCGCACAGGATCCGCCTCCTGTTAAAGAGCCCTAAGCCCAATGGCTACACTCACGCAGTCCCAATAAAATCTGGTCCTACCTCATCCAGGGTGTCGCTGGCGTTGGCGTGATGTCCGCTGGATCCAGAACAAGATCCCTGTGGTGATAGAGAAAAAAGAATAATCAGGATAAGGAAGGGATGGTGACTGCCCCTGTCAAATCACCAGCAGGGGCACTGTGCTGGCCTGTAAGACTGAGCCATGTCAATGTATTGCAGGGTAATCTAGTGCTACCACACAGTACTAATGCCCACCTTTGTCCCTGTCACGGTAGTTATGCCTTGATATGTGCCCCTCACAGTAGTTATGCCCAGATATGTGCCCTCACAGTAGTTATGCCCAGATATGTGCCTCCCTCACAGTAGTTATGTCCAGATATGTGCCCCTCACAGTAGCTATGCCCAGATATGTGCCTCCCTCACAGTAGTTATGTCCAGATATGTGTCCCTCACACTAGTAATGACCAGAATATGTGCCCCTCACAGTAGTAAGACAGTTTATGTGTCCCCTCAAAGTTGTAATGCCAGATTATGTGTCCCTTCAGAGTAATATGCCCAGAAATGTGCCCCTCACAGTAGTTATGCCCAGATATGTGCCCCCTCACAGTAGTTATGCCCAGATATTTGCTCCCTCACAGTAGTTATGCCCAGACATTTTCCCACTTTTTTATGTGAGCTACCCCTGTGCTGAATATCTGATAGTGAAAATCTATTCATTAAATCCATCTATTAGATTCTAGGGGTACAAATTCCCTTTTTTTGGCGGTCAAGTACCCCTGCGACCTGCGGTGCATACCTGGCAGTGAAAATAATTCAATTACATTAGTCTGTCACATATTTGTGTGACCTAAACTGATTTTTTTCTCTGACACCGGCACTTCATGTCTGTGAGTCAAATAAATCCAGTAAATACTGCTGTTACAATGTCGGTTGACAAATTCCGATTTTTTGTGCTAGAAAGTAAATTTTTTGGCCTGTGCTGCATTTCTGACAGCCCAATAAAACTAATCAATACTGCATTTACATTTTTGGTTTAAAAAAAAAGCACACTTTTTGTGCTAGATAGTACATTTGCAGAGTGCACTACATTTCTGACAGTCCAATAAAACCGTTAAATACTGCATTTAAATTTTTGGTAGAAAAAAAGCACACTTTTTGCGCTAGATAGTACATTTGCGGATAGACAAATTTGTCTGTTCCATTGTTGGGTGACATTAACCCATTTTTGGCTGTTCTATACCTCTGCTCTACATAGCAGACAGGGCAATAATTTTCTAAAATTTGTCTGTTACATTGTTTGGTGACAAACCTAGTTTTGCCGTATACAAACCCCTGCTCTGCATACATGACAGAGAAATACATTTCTACTATTGGATTATTAAATTGGTGGGTGACATTTTAAAACGTTTGCCATATACAAACCCCTGCTCTGCATAGGTGACAGGGACCTATGTTTCTAAAAATCCTCTGTTACATTGGTGGGTGATATTAACCATATCAGCCCCCCTAGCTTAAACACCCTTAATGACCAGGCCACTTTTTACAATTCTGCACTACACTACTTTCACCGTTTATTTCTCCGTCATACAACTTACCACCCAAATTAATTTTACCTCCTTTTCTTCTCACTAATAGAGCTTTCATTTGGTGGTATTTCATTGTTGCTGACATTCTTACTTTTTTTGCTATTAATAAAAATGTAACGACATTTTTGCAAAAAAATTACATTTTTCGTTTTTGTTTTTTTTTAAACTACTTTTCTATATAAATTTTTCTCTAAATTTATTGTTCTACATTTCTTTGATAAAAAAAAATGCAATAGGTGTATGTTTATTGGTTTGGGTAAAAGTTATAGCGTTTACAAACTATGGTGCAAAAAAGTGAATTTCGGCATTTTGAAGCAGCTCTGACTTTCTGAGCACCTGTCATGTTTCTTCAGGTGCTAGAATGTCAGGATAGTATAAATACCCCTCAAATGACACCATTTTAGAAAGAAGACACCCCAAAGTATTCGCGGAGGGGCATGGTGAGTTCATGTATCATTTCATTTTTTTCACAAGTTAGCAGAAAATGACACTTTCTGAGGAAAAAAAATAATAATAAAGTTTCCATTTCTGCTAACTTCTGGCAAAAAAATAAAAAATCTCCTACGGACTCACTATGCCCCTCAGTGAATACCTTGGGGTGTGTTTAATGTTCTGGAATTTTGGGTGTGGCTAAATTGTGAGCAGTCCTGTAAAGCCTAAAGGTACTCGTTGGACTTTAAGCTCCTTTACGCACCTAGGCTGCAATAAAGTGGCACACATGTAGTATCACCGTACTCAGAAGAGTAGGGCAATGTGTTTTGGGGTGTATTTTTACATATACCCATACTATATTTAAAAGATATTAGAGATATTTCTCACACCCAGCATGGTTATATGTAAAAATACACCCCAAACACATTGCCCTACTTCTCCTGAGTACGGCGATACCACATGAGTGACACTTTTTGCACCCAAGATGCGTAAAGGGGCCCAAATTCCAATGCATTTTTACGCATTTAGATTCCAGACTTCTCACGCTTTAGAGACTCCTAAAATGCCAGGGCAGTATAAATTCCCACAAGTGACCCCATTTTAGAAAGTAGACACCCCAAGGTATTCCGTGAGGGGTATGGTGAGTTCATGTAAAATTTTATTTTTGTCACAAGTTAGTGGAATATGAGACTTTGTAAAAACAAAAAAATCAATTTCTGCTAACTTGTGCCAAAAAAAATAAATTTCTGTGAACTCGCCGTGCCTCTCACGGAATACCTTAGGTGTCTTCTTTCAAAATGGGGTCACTTGTGGGGTATTATACTGCCCTGGCATTTTAGGGGCCCTAAACGTGAGAATCCAAATGCGCAAAAATGCCCTGTGAAATCTTAAAGTACTCATTAAATTAGGGTCCCTTTGCGCATCTTGGCTGCAAAAGTGTCACAGATGTGGTATCGCCGTACTCAGGAGAAGTAGGGCAATGTGTTCTGGGGTGTATTTTTACATATACCCATACTGTGTGTGAGAAATATCTCTGTAAATCAAGTCAATTTACAGAGATATTTCTCTCACCCAGCATGGGTATATGTAAAAATACACCCCAAAACACATTGCCCTACTTCTCCTGAGTACGGCGATACCACATCTGTGACACTTTTTTGCAGCCAAGATGCGCAAAGGGGCCCTAATTTTAATGAGTACCTTTTAGGAGGGCATTTTTATGCATTTGGATTCCAGACTTCTTCTCACGCTTTAGGACCCCTAAAATGCCAGGGCAGTATAAATACCCCACATGTGACCCCATTTTGAAGAAGACACCCCAAGATATTCTGTGAGGGGCATGGCGAGTTCATAGAAGATTTTTTTTTTTTGGCACAAGTTAGTGGAAATTGATTTTTTTATTGTTTTTTTCTCACAAAGTCTCCCTTTCCGCTAACTTGTGACAAAAAGTTCAATTTTTCATGGACTGAATATGCCCCTCAGCGAATACCTTGGGGTGTCTTCTTTCCAAAATGGGGTCATTTGTGGGGTGTTTGTACTGTTCTGGCATTTTGGGCGGGGCTAAATTGTAAGCAGCCCTCTAAAGCCTAAAGGTACTCGTTGGACTTTACGCCCCTTTACGCACCTAGGCTGCAAAAAAGTGGCACACATGTGGTATCGCCGTACTCAGTAGAAGTAGGGCAATGTGTTTTGGGGTGTATTTTTACATATACTCATGTTGGGTGAGAGAAATATCTCTGTAAATTGACAACTGTAAACTGACAAAAATTTAAAAAGTTGTCGTTTACAGCGATATTTCTCACACAAAGTATGGGTATATATAAAAATACACCCCAAAACATATTGCCCTACTTCTCCTGAGTACGGCGATACCACATCTGTGCCACTTTTTTGCAGCCAAGATGTGCAAAGGGTGTAAAGTCCAATGAGTACCTTTAGGATTTCACAGGGCATTTTTACGCATTTGGATTCTCACATTTTAGGGCCCCTAAAATGCCAGGGCAGTATAAATACCCCACATGTGACCCCATTTTGGAAAGAAGACACCCCAAGGTTTTCAGTGAAGGGCATGGCGAGTTCACAGAAAAAAATTTTTGGGCACAAGTTAGCGGAAATTGATACATATATATATATATATATATATATATATATATCAGAAAACTGAAAATCAGAAGGGGTGCTTGCTATACCACGCATGCGCACATTTAGATCTATTCTCCAATCTCCTCGCATCTATCGCGATTTTTGAGCGGTGTGCTCTTCCTGGAGATACGCCATCAAGGTGTGCGATGTCAGCCCCGCTTACCCCACCATGCTCTTGTTGTTTGGTATGTATGTGATTGCAATAGTTCCATGGCGCTTTGTTTTTACGTCACTACAGCACGCCCCTTTATACACATCGGTATTATATGTACATATGAAATTGTGTTTTTATTTACACATTTATTGGCACTATGGCACTTTATTGAAATATGCACTTTTATGGCTTGTATTATCATATATGCAATGTCTTTTTGTATCTATTCACATTTGTAATCAGTGTTAATTATGCATCACTTGTGTTGCCTTAATTGGCCACCCTATTTATTGTTGCACTTTGCATGCATGTATTCAGCTTGAGACAGGCTCTATAGTTGAGCCGAAACGTCGCATTGTATTTACCACATGGGTGAATAAACTTTTTCACGGTTTGTACTTTGGAGTGCTGTCCGTTTTTCCTTTTTCTATATATATATATATATATATATATATATATATATATATATTTTATTTTTTACAAAGTCTCATATTTCACTAACTTGTGACAAAAATAAAATTTTATATGAACTCACCATACCCCTCACGGAATACCTTGGGGTGTCTTCTTTCTAAAATCGGGTCACATGTAAGGTGTTTGTACTGCCCTGGCATGTGAGGGTCTCCAAAATCATTATATGTATGACCAGCATTAGGAGTTTCTGCTATTCTCCTTATATTGAGCATACGGGTAATGAAATTTTTTTTTTCCGTTCAGCCTTTGGGCACAGATTTCTTCATTCGCATCGATCAATGTGGATGAAAAATCTCTGCCAAAATCAGTGACTGCGGTGCGGTGGGCTGGGCGCTAACTACCTAACAAGTAGCTAACTAACTGGCGGTGATAAGGGACCCTTAGGCCCCATTCACACGTCCCGCAATTGCGGACCCATTCATTTCTAAGGGGACAGACTTTGTCCCGCTCGGATCTGGAATTACGGATCCGCACTTCCGGGTCTGCACTTCCGCTCCGCAAAAATATAGAACATGTCCTATTCTTGTCCGCAATTGCGGACAAGAAAAGGCATTTTCTACATAGTTCTGGCAATGTGCGGATCTGCAAAATACGGAAAGCACACTGCCGGTGTCTGTGTTTTGCGGATCCGTGGATCCGCAAAACACATATGGACTTCTGAATGGAGCCATACAGGGGGTGATCAATGACAGGGGGTGATCAGGAGTCTATATGGGGTGATCAGGGGTTAATAAGGGACAGGGGGGAGGTGTAGTGTGGTGCTTGGTGCTACTTTACATAGTTACCTGGTCCTCTGGTGGTCGATCCCAGCAAATGGGACCACCAGAGGACCAGGTAGCAGGTATAACAGACTCTGTTAACAAAACAGCGTCTGATATACATCTTTGATGCAATGTATTTTACATCTACAGCCTGCCAGCGATTGACCTCACCCCATTGCAAATCAGCCAAGTAGTCTGAGCCTCAAGTCATGCAGCAGTCTTTTTATGCTTTTTGATGACTCTGCTGGCAGAGTTTCGGTCGGCCATCTACCTAGCGCTACACCCCAGAAATGGAAGAGATTGAGTGCACCGATGCCCAACCACTTCTGTTTGAGGATGAGGACATGGGTAGACCACTGCAGCACATCCCTGATGATGACGTAACACAGGTGCCAACTGCTGCGGCTTTCTGCAGTGTGCAAACCGACAAGGAGGGCAGGGGTTAAGACTGGATGGAAGATGATATGGAGGACGATGAGGTCCTAGACCCCAAACGGAATCAAGGTCATGCGAGTGACCTGTGCAGTTCAGAGGAGAGGCATTGGTCGCACAGAGCCACCAACACAGCAAAAGAGGGAGCAGGGTGCAAAAGCAGAGTGGCCATCCCCTAGACAGTACGCATGCTACTGCCCATCCCACACAGGGACCGAGCACAACAAAGCCAGCTTCAAGGAGTTCCCTGGCATGGCAGTTCTTCAGACAATGTGCAGACAACAAGACACGAGTGGTTTGCACGCTGTGCAATCAGAGCCTAAAGCGAGGCATAAATGTTCTAAACCTTAGCACAACCTGCATGACCAGGCATCTAAGTGCAAAGCACGAGCTGCAGTGGAGTAAACACCTCCAAAACCAAGAAAGGTCCAAGGCTCCTCCTGCTCTCTTCTGCTGCTGCTGTCTCGGCCTCTTCCTCCACCTTTAGAGTGACAGTGGCACCGGCCACCACTTAAACAAAGGATGTGTCAGCAACGCCACCACGTCTGTCACCTTCAACAAGCAGCACCACAATTTCCCAAGGCAGCGTTCAGCTGTCCATCTTCCAAACACTGGAGAGAAAGAGGAAGTACCCCCACCCCGATCCCTGGCTCTTGAATGCCAGCATGTCAAAATTCCTGGCCTTTGAAATGCTGTCATTCCATCTCGTGGAGACGGAGAGTTTTAAAAACCTTATGGCGTTGGCTGTCCCACAGTACGTCAGTCTCTAGTCGCCACTACTTTTCCAGGAGAGTCATCCCTTACCTGCACAAACAAGTGGGGGACAAAATCAGGTGTGCACTGCACAACGCCATTCTGTGGCAAGGTCCACATACCAACGATATGTGGACCAGTAAGCACGGGCAAGGACGTTATATTCCCTAATAGCACACTGGGTAAATGCAGTGGCGGCTGGGCCTGAGGCGGAAGGCTGTTTGGCGCATATCCTTCCGCCACCCAGCATTGCAAGGCATTTCTCTTTGCCTCCTGTTGCCTCCTCCTTCTCCCTCTTCCTCCTTTAACACCTCCTCATCTGGTCAGTGTAACACCTTTACCACCATCTTCAGCACAGCCAGGCAAAAACAACAGCAGGCAGTTTTGAAACTCATCTGTTTGGAGGACAAACCCCACACCGCGCAGGAGCTGTGGACTGGCATGGAATAACAGACCGATGAGTGGTTGGTGCCAGTGAGCCTCAAGCCTGGCCTGGTGGTGTGCGATAATGGGCGAAATCTCGTAGCAGCTCTGCGCCTAACAGGTTTGACGCACATCCCTTTCCTGGCGCATGTGCTAATTTTGGTGGTGCAGAAATTCCTGAAAAACTACCTCGATATGTCTGAGGAAGAGGTCGCCAATGCAGCCGGGGCCCGCCAGCACCTCAGAAGGCAGGGTTAGCATGGTCGAAATGTGGAAAGCTTTGTCACCACGCATGGTGGAGCAGTATGTGTGCACACCCCTACACGTACTCATTGGTCTGCCCCATTTAACTTCTGGGTCTCCAAAATGGACACATGGCCTGAGCTTGCCCTTTACGCCTTGAGGTGCTGGCCTGCCCTGCAGCCAGTGTATTGTCTGAAAGTGTATTTAGCACAACAGGGGCTTTATCACAGACAAGCGCAGCCATCTGTCCACAGCCAACGTGGACAAGCTCACATTCATTAAAATGAACCAGGCATGGATCCCACTGGACTTGTCCGTACCTTGTGCAGAATAAACATGTATACCTGCCTCACACAGCCATTGGCATACTCCAGCGCACTTTCTCTTTGCTTTATTTTATATATTCCACAATGTTTTGTGGTCTACCCAAATTAAATAAAAATAAATAAAGTGTTGGCTACCTTCTCCACTGCCGCTTCCACCTACACCACCACGTCCACCGCCTCCGCAACCTCCTACTCTATATGGACCTCCTCCTCCTAGTTCAAGAAGATTATTATTTTTCGTTTTCATTTTTTTATTTTAAGTAATTTCCCTATCCACATTTGTGCTTAGATCGGCTCACCGTGTGGATGTACCTGATATACACATATAGCTACCTGGAAGCAGTAGAGTTTTGCTGAAACTGCTGTAGGAGGGTAGCCTAAAGGGGCGACCTTAGTATGGCTTATTTGAAAAAAGGGGGCTTTTGGGAGGGCAGGAATTACTTTGTCCGTCCTGCAGGTATGTGTTGCTGGGATTTAAATACGAATTTTTACTTGACTGCTTCTGGATGCCTTTCAACAGTTCTGATCGGATGGGC
The DNA here is from genome assembly GCA_033119425.1 of Bufotes viridis. Taxonomy (NCBI): domain Eukaryota; kingdom Metazoa; phylum Chordata; class Amphibia; order Anura; family Bufonidae; genus Bufotes; species Bufotes viridis. Next base: position 24,352 of record JAKVIS010000219.1, on the reverse strand, counting down.
TGTGAACAGTGGAGGTTGATCCAGAAACTGGATATACCAATGGTGCTGTATCCCAGCCAGGTACAGCTTTATGGTACTATGGGCCAGATTTAGGTGTGAGTGGCAAAAGGCTGCAAATGCTAGTAGATATGTGATAGGCCCTTCGCCAGCAGGCGGATAAGTGTCTTTAAACTTATTAAATAAGATACTGTTTTGTATGCCTTTTGCGTGTTACTAGACAATGATTTGGACATGAGGCTCTTGGCTACGTCAAGAAATGGAGTTACTCCATCAGCAACTGGCCATGAAGAGGAGCTGGTGTTGGTGAGCGGTCTGCCTCCGGAAAAACCTTAAAAAGAGTTGAAAATTACCTCGGGACAGCACATCGGCTGCGATATTATACCGCCCACTAATATGTGTGCAAATGCAATTGAAGTTGTGTTGTAATGACAACTGCACGAATTTCTGTACAAAACCCATTATGTGCCTGGATCCTGACCTGCCCTTCATCAGGATGTCTGCAAGTGCCACATTGTCAGTAAGAAACAACACTGTCTGGTTCCTCCACCGTTCACCTCATATGAAAGCTGCCCCCACTATGGGATATATTTCAAACAGCGAGGAGCACCTGGAGAACCCTGGTATTCTGGTAATTTCTGATGGCCATGGGGCAGCAAACCAATGTGTGTCATGTATGGCTGCGAAGCCAGTTGTAGGAGATGCGTCTGTATGAACTACCGGGGAATGACTGGACACTACCGGAATAAATAATGAGATCCCATTCGACTGAGAGAGGAACCTATCCCACATCAGTAAGTCGGACACTGCATCCTGATCCAGTTGAACTGGACTGTCCTGGCACTGTGCCTGGGGAAGGAGTGCCAATAATCTTGATATAAATGATCTGCCCTGCAGAATGCTCCGCATGCCAAAATTCAGCAGTGACTGAAGATCTGCCTTGGTGGTGACCCTAACTTTAGACAGCCTGTGTACGACTGCCTTAATTCTGGCCAACTTGTCCTGTGGAAGACTGGCCTGCATTTTCATTGTGTCCAAGTGTATCCCCAGAAACGTGATCCCGTACAAGACCGTAAGTCCTGTGGCTCCTGACTCTAACAGGAGAAAGTCGTCTAAGTAATAAATAACATGATTCATCCTGAAGGTATTAGACAAGACCCAGTGCAGCGCGCTGGCAAACTGGTCAAATAACCATGTGCTAGATTTCGAACCGAATGTCAACTTGTTTGCAAAATAATACTGCTCTTGCCATTTGATGCCGTGCCACGGCCACAAGTATGGTTGGATGGGCAATAACTTAAAGGCATCAGTTATGTCTGCTTTTGACAACCAGGCTCCCTTGCCTAGACTAATTATAACCTGGATAGCTTCATCTATAGATGCGTATTTCATAGTAAATTTCTCTGACGGAATCAATAAATTCAAGCTTGGTATTTGTAATGAATGGGGGCCGACAAGTCGTAGATTAGTCGTTTTTATTTGATTATTTCCCAGTCACAATGCCTACAGATTGATCCTCCAGCATGCAAATAGAGGTTGGCTCAAGGGACCTATTAAGTAACCCCTGTCCAATTCCGTCTGGATTAATCGTGTGACTGCCTCCGGGTCTCTGGATGCTGACTGCAGATTCCCGCACTTGTACGTGGACTGAGGAGGGCGAGAAGACCAGTATGGAATCCGCAGACTAAATCCTTGACCACAAACTGAACCCATTGTGGGTCTGGTTGAGCGGCCAAGAAACAAGTCAGGAGCTCCACATTCACCACGCTTAGTCATGCCGGGTTTTGATTCTTCTTAGGGCAGGCTACGCAGGGATGGGCCCTGAAACAAATTGCACACAAGTGCAGTAACCTACACTGACTATAATAACAAGCTGTGTAGTTATAGTTATTGCATATTTGTGACTTCCCTAGGTATTTAATGGGACGTCCTAATTTGTCTACACCGGAGGCTCTCTTTATGACCGGACGGACCCAGGACAGAACTGGGCTGAGTAGATTCTGCTGTGTAATTTTAGTTAGAACACCAGCCTCCCATATGGGAATAAGAATAACAGACCATGCATGCCGGGGGCTTAAGCCCTGCAAAGTGGCGACAGAACAATTCAGTGTCTATATTAGACCAATAAACAGTATGTTGGCATTGTGCTAGTGCGGTGGCTGCTTTTGCCGAGAATGACCGGTGATAATCATGAAAGGCTTTTCCGCCGTACTTATATCCCAATTTAACCACTTTATACATGTATAAGTCTAGCTCAGCCCTCCTATGTGGGTTGGTTGTGCAAATAACGTCCCTGTATAAGCTAAATGCCAACACAAACTCAGCGATATTGAGCTTTCTATTCAGCCTGACGTCCTTAGACTTCAAGATGACTAATTTCTCTCCGCATGCTATAGTCTTGTGTCCAGGGCCTCATGTGCGGCTATAAGCAGGGATGCCAGGTTGACATCCTTACCCTCTAAAAGTTCTTGCCTGATATTAGCAGGTATAAAGTTGGAGGGAGCTATGGCGGGAATTTGATTGGACCCACCAGGAACGCCGGACTGCATGACTGTAGTAACTGCTGGTGTTGGTGGGATCAATGCTGAGGCAGCAGTACTAGCCTCAACCGACTCCAGCCTGGCCTGAAAGTCCGACGCCATGTTGTTGATGGCGGCATGAAGTTGCATGAGTGAAGTCTAGATGGTGTTCATGGACACCACCTCCTGGCTTGCAGATGATGCATCTGCGACAAAGAGACGGTATAGTTCTGCCTTCCTTGCAGAGACGGGAAAGGGATGCCCCTTCTCAGTCACTCAGCGGTCAACTTCGGAATGGTCCAGGACCTCAAGGATGGCACCACGCCTTGCTCAGACTGTAGGTCCCCGCTGTCCCAAGATGAGAATGAGCCCCCTGGAATTTATCCTTGCGACATCTCCCTACTGGCCAGTAAATAAGATCAATTAGTGCCCCTAACTGAAGTGAGACCCGCTGAATTCATGCTTATGCTCCGTAAATGTCGTGACTGTCGGTGGACCCCCTAACTGACTTGTGCGATACGGCACCATGTGGTCCTTACTGGACCCTTCCTATGTGCTTACCCACCACCTGCATCGTGACTGATCGTGCCACCTAAGTGTGGTGTATGTGACCAGGCTTTACAATCTACTACGTGGCGGATTGCTACGCCTAACATCATTACTTGGATAAAGATCCTTGAGATGATGGATGAGGTCGTCTAAGCGTGTCTGGACCAGACGTGCGTGGTGTGCACCTGTAGTCGTGACAGGGCTTGGTGTCCAGCCTGTGATCGTGACAGACATGACCTACTGTGCCTGTAGACGTATCACTGGACGGGATTATATTGCGCCTGAAGTCGTGACAGGACTTAATATCGAGTCTGTTGTCGTGACAGACATGCTGATGAAGCGCCTGTAGTCGTGACGGGATTTTATGCAGAGTCTGCGGACATGGCAGACATGTTACTAGAATGAATTAATGTGATGCTCGGCACTCTTATAAACTGGAGATGTAGAACACTTAATAGAAGTTAAGTATATCACTTTAATTAAAATACACAAACAAACAGTAATGGTGACTGTCTGGCCAGACTGACAATACACAATGGTGCAATAAAAGATCTTATGGATCTAAATAAACTCAATAAAAAAAAATGAATGCTGTGCACTTAAAAAACACTTAAATAGCCGATCCACCTAAATTGAGGTTCAAATAAAATGTTTGGTCCACTTCAAATTTATTCCAAACGTGAAAAAAACAGAAACCTGAGTCCAACCAAATAAAAGTGTTCATAGGGATCCATATATTCAAAAGTCCATAAAGCTGTTAATCACGCCAATGTCATAGCAATTATGTGGGCATGAATCTCAGTATTCCTTATTGTAGTGCCAGCTGGGTTAGTGTAGAAGAGTTCATTTGTTATTTGATGCCTATATCGACCACATACACCATAACCCTGTATATACTCTCAGAGCTTAGGTCTTCACAGGCAGCATGCAGTGTCAGCGCAGTGTCCTGCGCGCTAGCATCCACCGCAAGCCTGCTAAGTTATACTCACGTGGCGTACTTGTGTCAGAGTGGTGTACTATGTCCGTACGGTCTTAGGCTGTGATGTTTAGTCAGGTCGGTACTTCAGGGTCCCGTTGTTGGTCCGTCTCGGCGTCCTCTGTATACCAAACAATCCTTTAAGGAAGCCGATGTTCCGTCCGTGCGTGTAGGTCACAGGTTGCCACGGGTCACGGGTCACTCTTGGAAACAAATAGTTGGACTTTTCGATTTATTAAACATAGTCTCTCAAATTTAAAATCCTTTGACAGATATGGAGGATTAACCAAGCGCGTTTCGGGACGTAATATGGTCCCTTCCTCAGTGGTTACTAAAATGCCTGTAGTCGTGACAGGACTTCACCCGTAGTCTGTAGGTGTGACAGACACGGTATAAGTCTGCGTGCATATTGTATGCAGTATTTTACAGATCTGAGAGAGACAGCAGTGTTATTGCTGTGCTTTCTGCATTCCTGTGTCATTACATTAGTTAGTTAGATATATATTTATTTATTACCGATATTTAGTGGGAGATAGTCAGTGTAGGTTAGATAGTGATATAGTGTAGGTGATAGTTTCTGCTGTCCATACATACATACATACATGCTACATCCATATTGCTGTACGTATGTATGCTACATACGATACATACATACATACATAGTGCTGTGATGTCAAGTTCACAACAATACTTAGTGCACCAATTACTAATATGCAGTCAGACCTGTTAAAATGTGAAGTTGCACGTATTGCGCCAAAATATTAGCATCATTTGTGCCGATTTGCGCATACTATCTGCATATAAAGCTATTGTAATGTTCTGCCATGCCAACCATTTTCTCCAGTCTCAGGAAACGTTTAGCAGCTTGAAAAATGTAGTTATAGAGACCCACGCCTTATTGCGGGCGCATTTTGCGCATATTACATTGCCGATTTTTGCAAACAAGACCATATGTCGCGAAATATTGCAAATTCAAATATTGCCCCTGCCGCTCATCACTAAGGATAGCTAGCAGATGACCACAAACCACAGATAATGAACAAGATAGGTAAAGCTTCATATTGACGTATTGGCCATGGAATGGGATGATTATCAGATAGTATTATCTATGAGATTCAGCAGTAGCACAGTAGATCCTTCTCCAAATACTAGCTTCTACATGATAGATTCTAGGGCCCATATTAAAATGTCTAAGAATAAAGGAAACATAAGCAATTGAACTTCTTGTACTAATCTGTTTTACTCTGCTGATCTCCGCTCTGTGAAAAGAGCCCTTAGAGCAAAAGCAGTTTCTTCCTTTTTATTTAATTCTATTTAGAAATAAAAGTGAAGAAAAATCTATAAAAGTGGATGCTCTTAATACAGGTGTATTGTGTAAGCGGAATTGACACTGTGCTGGGCTTTCTCATTTACCTCACATTTGCCAAAGTGTACACCTGTGTTTCTTTATTTCATCTTCTGGCAACCAGATTAGACCTTCAACAGTGAAGTTAGCATGAGACTCTCTGCTTGTATAAATTAGGGAAATAGAAATGTCTATATGTTTGAAATGAAAATGATGGTCAAGCCTACACACAACTGCTCCATTAAAAGGATAAGAGACCTCTCCAGTAAAGTGGAAACATTCTGGAAATCCCTGCATGGTAAGACCCACATGGTTCAAAAAAATCTGAGCTCAGGGGAAAGCATAGACTCTGGTTTTGCTATTGACTCTAGATATGCAGTCTTGGAGACTGAGGAGGTGGTGCCTAACATTGTAGAGGTCAGCAAAGGGGAAAATGGTAGAAAGTAAAAAACATGGACAAATTGAAAGAGAATGTGTGGAGAGAGTATGGAGGAAGCAAAAAGAAGGTAAGACTTATTCAAGAGGTCATCAAACGTGTAGAAATAGAAAATAAAATGATTCAAAATAAGCTAACAAACTTCAAGGATAGTCATGCTTCTGTAACTTGCTTCTGCTTCAAGCTTCTGTAAGGCCCCTTTCACACGGGCAAGTTTTCAGCGCGGGTGCAATGCGCAACTTGCACGCATTGCACCCGCAATGAGCCGTGACCGTGAGCCATTCATTTCAATAGGGCTGTGTACACAAACGATCTTTTTCACGCATCACTTGTGTGTTGTGTGAAAATAGCTGTATGTTCTATATTCTGCGTTTTTCACGCAACACAGGCCCCATATAAGGTGAATGTTGCTGCGTGAAAATCTCATTGCATCCGCAAGAAAGTGAGGATGCAATGCGATTTTCACGGATGGTTGCTAAGAAGATGATGATAATAAATAGGGATGAGCCCCAGGACCCCATTAAAGTCCATTTCCTTTATTATTTTCCATTATAACATGGGTATAATGGAAAATAATAGCATTGCTAATACAGAATGCTATGTAAAATGTCCTGCAAGAAGAAGAAAGAAGACAATAATGGCTGCACGATCAAGTGGATGAGTGGAGTAATTTTTTATTTTATTTTTTAACCATCAATGGACATTTTACTTAACATTCAGTATTAAAGAATGCTATTTTTCCATTATAACCATTTTATAATGGAAAATAATAAAATCTACAGAACACCGAACCCAAACCCGAACTTCAGTAAAGAAGTCTGGGTTCGGGTCTGGAGTACCAACACTCAGTTTTTATCACGAGCGTGCAAAATCATTAAAACGCTTTGCATTTGCGCAGAAAAACTGAACAATGCATCACAGTTGCAGACAAATTGCGTGCGCGAACTTCGTGTGGGTTTCCCTGAACCCGCCTGCAACACATCCAGACTGAATCCGGCATGCTCATCTGCAAGGGGCCTAAGGGTTCTGAAGGACACAATTTGGTTTCCTTTATTCAGAACTGGTTGACAGAGACAGTGGGGCTAGAGCATTTGTCATAGTAGAATACCGGGTAGAAACCCTCCTCCTGGCAGTATGCACAGAACCATATTAATTAAAATGTTATGCTCTAAAGACATTTGGGGTCATTTATAAAACTGGTGTAAAGTAGAACTGGTTTAGTTGCCCATAGCAATCAGATTCCACCTTTCATTTTTGACAGCTCCTTTGGAAAATTTAAGGTGGAATTTGATTGGTTGCTATTTACACCAGTTTGATAGATTACCCCATATGTTCTCATGGAGCCCTGTCATAGGCAGGTTCTCCATAGCTACTAATGTGCAGCAGCTCCGGGAGGACAGAGGCTGCGACACATTGCTTTGACTCCCCATCCGCACTAGGGAAGCCAGGCGCATGGCTGGGAGCTCGCGCTCTCGGTTTTTACCACCCAGATGCCGTAGTCACATTTGACCATGGCATCTGAGGAACTAAATATGTGCAATTGACATTGTCGCATACATTAGCCCTGGCAACTGTGATGCCCACTGTGCTTGCGCACATGATTTTAAATCCATTCAGCCGATGTACAGAGTTGTACGGCGGTCAGGATTAAATTAATGAAAATGATTGGGGATTCTTCAGGAATTTATTAGTTAGGTATGCTGACAAGTTAACTACTATTTTCGAGTTGTTTGAATCTGGATACCAGGTTACAAGTGCATTTAAAAAAATGCCCAATCGCTGGAATGCTGAACCACATTTAGGTTTTGTTTAGAAAACTGTTGGGTATTACTCACGAGTCACGATCTCCAATTTACTCCTTGGTGGAAATATTTGAGGGATTTCTTAGTGTCGCTGAGACTTCTTTTTGGGTTAATAGGGGTATTAGGTGCATCTTACAGGTTTGTAAGGAGGGTACTATGCCTGCCTTATCAAAGTTACAAGAAACACACATCCCCAGCACAATCTTACGCATTTTGATATCACCAGCTTTCTCATGCATTTAAATGAAAATAGTATTTTTTTTTGGGTCAATCATAATAGTGTAAATTTTTCACAAGAAAAAGGGTGGGCCCTGTTTCATTATCACAGACATACCTGCATAAAAACATAAATCAACTAGAATGTATCACCATACTTTTTGGGCAAGTGGAATAGGGATGTTGTGGAATTAAATTCTCAATAATGGAGATTAATAAAAAAAAATATATCAAAATTTCTTCTATAGGATGATTCAATACAACATTCTTCACCAATTATATTATACTCTGCCATTATTGTCTATGGTCTATCTAAGGCCAGATGCCACTTACCCCAGGTGTTTGAATAATAGGTCTGATTTTAAGCATCTCATCTGGGATTTCCCCACACTGTAAGCGTATTAGTATTTCATACGAATAATGCTAAAACGGTTCTGAAATGTCATACCGGTACTTAATTTGATATTGCAGTGCTGGGTGATCTTTGTGTAATGTCGGAATCAGGGAGCGTGTACTTTGATAGTAGTGTTCTACTACTATGTGTTCTACCTATTGCCAGAGTTATCGTCACTAGATTGTGGTGCTCTGACAAAGTGCCCTTGAAGAAGGAATGGGTGTCCTTGGTGAATAAAGGTAAAAGTTATGAGAAAATATATTATTCAAGTAAGAGTCCCTTACATTAATGGACAAGAATATGGGGTTGCTGGATCTGATTTTTTCCCTCCACCTTTTTTCTTTGTTTTTTCTCTCTTCTGGCTTCACAATAAAAACATTGGTGCATGGGATATTGGCTTTTTTTTCTTTATTGATTGTTTCTGTAATTTTTCAAATGTCTTCATATGAAAAAAAAGGCTATAGGACTATCTAAGATAGCCAAATGTAGTGCTAGAATATATTCGGCAGTCCCATACAGTTTGAAAGGCACAGTGGTGCACATGCTTGACCATCTTCCCAGTCAAGTGGGGACACAGAACACTCAAACCCTTGTCAATCTAACAGTTATCACCTATCCAGTGGATAGAGGATAACTTTGTGTTACCAGAAAAGCCTCCACTTTTTTAAATAGTAGAAGCCATTAACTGTTCAGTGAAGTATGTTTTAAAAAAGGCCACGTTTTGCACAGTAGAGATATCATAGTTCTGCCAGTGAGATCACTGATGCGTTAACGTCAGCACAGTCTCTCAGCAGTTCCACTTAGCAGAACTGGATTACGAATTTTCCTCATTGTTCATAAAAAAAAAAAAAGAAAATATTAATTAAGGTAAAAACCTACAAACTTTTGTTTAATTGTCCTTTTCTGTCACAATGTACAAACTTCAAGCTATTTCATAATTATCTTTGGAAGAATCAATGTGGTTGCCATTAAAGCTCAGAGACAAGAGTTTAACAACCAACATTTGCCATAATTTGTAATATTTGCCATATTGGTTGCCACCCAACATCTCCACTGTAAACTTTAAAGATGAATAATTCTTTCTAAGTGTCAATCCTTCAGAAAATGAGTCCACATTAGAGTAAGAAAGATGTGGATGTTTTGCTCAAAGAAACATGTATTGAGTACTTTATCATTAAGTAAATTAATACTAATTCTAGGATGTTGATTGTAGACATAATTTCACATGTCATTTTAATATAATTGAAATTGCTCTGTTAGGCAAATTAAAAATTTTAAACTGATTTAAGTCAATTGTTCAATTATTTATCTGATTTAGTACTATGCTGTTTTTCCCAGATCAAGTTAGAAACAGCTACCAGTTATGCAGTAATGGAACACTAAGAGTGATGTATGCTAATGGAATGGGGATCAGTTTTCACAGTGAACCCCATATTCTTGCTGGCACTGTGACACCTACAATTGGAAGGCGCAATATTTCTTTACCCATGGAGAATGGACTGAACTCCATTGAATGGAGGTTACGTAAAGAACAGACAAAAGGCCAAGTGACTGTTTTTGGAAGGAAGCTGCGGGTAAGTGTTATCTATGTTGACTTACTACTATATAGTTAATAAAGGGCTATAATCTACTGGCAGAGAGATGAACAGATCATCGCTAACAAGTGTTCGTAGAAACGTTCGTTAGCAATAATCTGCCTGTATAAAGATGCTGCCAATTACACAATGAGCGACCAAACACTCATTAATTATGTAATCACATCTGTTATGCTGTGAAAAAAAAATATATTTGCATCTAAGCACGCTCTGCTCCCGGAAAATAATGATTCTGTATGGGGAAGAGGGATGACATTAGTGATCACTCATGCCCGTACTGTGGAGGAGATTGCTGCATGTAATAGCAACAGTCTCTTCACTGACAAGCAGATGATTGTCAGGAAGGAATGCTTCCTTTCCGACATAATCTGCTTAATCTCTCACTGTAATACAGCTCTTAGAAACTATTTCTGTCCTAAAGAATTTGGACAAATATATGACAAATGCTTATTGACCAGATACACTTGAAAAATGTTCAGTTATGTGCACAAAGCCTTGAGTATTTCATTTTTACATTTAGCATAAATCATAGAAATGAATTGAATAAATACAGAAAGGAGGCAATATATTCCAATAATGAGAAAACCAATATACTGTAAATAACAATGGCATGGGCATATTAATATAGGATCACACTGTCCTCCCTTTGTAGGATGGAGTGTACTCTAGCTTTCAAATGATTTTATGTTATTGAATTTTAGGATCTGCTTTATGGTCTCATAGTGTGTTAAATGTAATATGTAGCAGTAGAAGTAGACAATTTAGTCAATGTCAGATCGTGGAGATTTTATAGCACAAGAGACTAGCCCTCCAGATCGATTCTCTATATAATATGATTTGTTGATGTTCTGAATTCTGAAGTTACTTGTTCTGCATCCCTATAGATGTTTGACCCAAATGATACAGCCTTATGACAAAAGAGGAAAGTGATATGACTCTAACTTCTGTAATATATTTTATAATGGGTCATTTTGTCTTTATTCCAGAGTGCAGAGTTTATAGCCTCTGACTTGTGTACTGAATGAGCAAAAATCACTATGTATTACATTCTCATCTGTGATCAATATTTGTTAGTTTAATTACATTTCCACTATTCATTGTTTATATCCATTCCTCTAATACTTTCATTAAATTTATTATTGCTGGACAATCATATGCTGGAGTAAAGCCATTTTTCGTTAGTCTGCTGAGTTAAAAAAAGAAAGAAACTTGGTAGAATTGAGTGAAATGGTGGGGAATCAGGTGTGTTTTATGGAGATATGTGTACTAATACTTCTATTTTAAGTTGTTCCAAAGTAAAGGTAAAAATCCATTCTATACTGTGTTTCTGTTGAGATCACAGTTTTATCTTTATTTAAATTAGTCATTATAGTTTCCAAAAAGTATTCCAATTTATCTACTGGTGGCTTGAACTAAAAAGCTTTCACATTGAGCTTTTTGAAGGAGAAAAAGTGGGGAAGGAAAATAAAAGCTTGTTATAAAAGTAATCAAAATATAATGCTCTTGTAAAATATTTAGCTTGTGCACTTTTAAATATTTTCTTGCATTAGCAGTTCAACAAACAGAGGGAGATGCAATTTATTGTTGCCAGAAAATGAATGTACAATGCAAAGAATCTTTATCCTTTTATATTCCTCACCGTTAGTGCTCCTGGCAAGATACAAATAACCTGCAGCTGCTAAGTGTGAACTGCTGATTTGCGGTTTTTATTTATTTTTGTTAATTGGAGGTTTAGTTTGATTCAGCTCATCATATACACTTTAAGTAGATAAAATGTTATAGAAGGACATCTTAATCAATGCATGTTCTCAATGTAAGGTACATAATGTAAGTAAAAAGTATTAAAATATGATGCTAAAAAATAGTAACAGTTCTCCCAAATTTTTGCACTGGTTTTGATTCACCTATATTATGCAATTGTATTAGTAGAAATTCCTTCATTCAATCTAAATTACACATACTGTATACAAGTAGGAGGAATTTGATAATAAGCTCTGTAGGGTTTGGGGATTATATACTTTTGTCCTTTGAATCTTCAGGGCATTTTCAAAAGTCTCAGTATATGAGAGGACTCTACTTTCTGGGTTCTTTAGTTGGACATTTTTGTCCCAAGGAGTGGCGTCTGAGGTGCCTGGTTCTAGACACATTTGATTTGGGGCAATGGAAGGCCACAGACTAACTATAGAGACGAGCGAATTTCTCAAAAATTCTATTTGGCTGATTCAGCGAATGTTCAGAAAAACTTTGCTTCGATCCGAATATATTAGAGGCAAATCGAGTTAAAAACAGCTATTTCCTAATTCCCTGTCCTCTACCTTAACCTCCTATTTTAACACTAATTTGCCTTCTGAGACCTCCCAGCCGTTTATATGGGAAGCTCATAAGGCAGTTATCAGGGGAGTTAGTCTCATTGGGTTCCCACTTAAAAAGAAACGCCTTAAAGCCCTTAATGACCTACTATCTCAAATTGCAACCATTGAGGCTTCTCATAAGAAATCTAAAGCTGTGCAAGACTACAGAACTCTTCTGAATCTCAGGAATGACTTGAAAAATCTCCTAAACTATAAAGCTGCTAATGCCTTGTTAAAATTGAGACATATACAATATGCCCATAGTAACAAGGAAAATAAAATAATGTCTGCTCTCATCAAAAAGAGGACAGAACAGATGTATGTTAAACAGATGAAATCACAACGAGGTTCTGTGGTCACTGACACGGCCGATATAGCGAGTGTTTTTCACTCCTACTATCAAACTCTCTATAACATACGGAAAGACCTTTCGGCCAGTAAAGAGAAGATTCAGAGTTTTCTCTCAGATCTGCGATTGCCCATACTGACAGATCAGGAGCGAGACTCTCTTCTAGTGCCTGTGTCGGTGGAGGAGATTAGGCGTATACTGTCCTCAGTCCCAGGTGGCAAAAGCCTGGGTCCAGATGGGTTGCCTATCTTATATTACAAGAAATTCTTTCCGGTCCTAGTTCCTCATCTGGCCGATTACTTTAATGCCCTTCTAGGTGGCAGCTTGCCTCCAACGCAAGCTCTAGAGGCACATATTGTGGTACTCCTAAAGAGGGAAAGATCTGGAATTGCCATCTAGTTACAGGCCCATTTCTCTACGTATACGCGGTCAGAAGAAGCGCATTGTGCGCGAAGCGGCCGTCACCGCCACTGCACGCGGGAGGCTGTCCCCCCTCTCACCTGTACCACGGCTAGTACATTGTAACTATGCCTGTTCAATAAAGGATCTCTGCTTGTACCGTTATTGGGTGAGTGCGCAACTTCTTTCAAGCTTCTCTTACCTGTAGATCCTATTGGAATCTCCTACACTACCCAGGAAGGCCATTTCTTTATTGTACATCAAATGGTTGCTTTTAGGGAGCGACTCCAGACCTTCACATATCCAGCAATGGGAGAAAAGATTTATCAATCTCCTTCTCAGACACAGAATCTGCCCAGATTCTCGAACATTCGCTGGGTTTTTCTAAGTGTGTCCGTGTTCAAGAGAACTGCTTTAAAATTGTCAGCAGGTGGTACCGCACTCCTGACTTGATTCATAAAATGGACCCGGCCCATTCGCCTTTATGCTGGCGCTGTCACAAGGGGTATGGTACCATCCTACATATTTGGTGGATGTGTGATCTTATTGTTCCTTTCTGGGATAAAATATCTGACACCCTCGGTCAGACATGCCTTTACCTACCAACTGCTGGCTGCCGCTAAAATGTTAGTGGCACTCCACTGGCTTTCGGTGGTCGCTCGTACTATAGAGGAGTGGATACATAAAGTTCTTGAAATAAGCCGCTTGAGGAACTCTCTAGCTGGGAAGCGTTAAACCATGATAAATATTTACTACATTGGGACCTCTGGCGTGATTGGTATGCTTCTTACTGTTCTACTGGGTCGCCTATGTAATGTTCTCAACCTATCTCAGAAGTTCCTACAGGCCCTTAGCCCTCGCATAGCTCTCTTATCACTTGTCTCTAGCTCTTGTGTGTTTTAGTACTCCTACATACGCGAGGCACAGATGACTTATTATATGGCTGGCGTCTAGGCCCGCAGCCTCTCATTGCCTTGTCTAGGAAGTTCCTGTATAGTACTAGGCCTTATATGGCTACTCTGCTGTCTTACTGGGTCATAACTGCTCACCCTTATTCCCCCTCCTGACTGACTTCTGTGTAATCTCATGTGCAATAGACCTTTGCTCCTCATATGGTATGTTGTTGTTCAACATATGTCATGACTTTTATCATTATTGTAACTCTCTTCCTGTTACTGTTTAGGGCATGTGCCCTTGTCTGCTTATTTTGTTAAAATGACAAATAAAGATTTGATTAAAAAAAAGCTATTTCCGGGCTACAGAGGTGTAGAACACTTTTCCTTGCAGTAACACGCATAGGGAGTGTGCTGGGGTAGTGAAATAATACTGTAAGTGAGGATGACAGGCGTCGCTATTAGAATCACCACACACTTCACTTATTTGAGCAGTCACAAGGCCAAAACTGACCAAATAACTTAAGTATTAACTCAGTCTTACAGGTCCATGTTCACGTCTAATAATTGGAGGTGGCGGCAGCATGAGGAGGCAAGGGGACATAGTGTGGACAAAAGACTGCGGGCACAGATTGTTGAGAAAGATGCAGATGGAAAGTTATCTGTAGAGCTGTACGACGGTAACCTGCAGGGTAATGCAGCACTCAAAAGCAGGTTGGGTTTATCGGTTCCAAAACCTAAACTAGTGTGGAGATGAGCAGCATGAAGACACCACAAAGTGGCAAGGAGACATAGTGTGGAGATGACAGAAGCATGATAACACAGATTGGCAAGGTGACATAGTGTGGAGATGGATGCAACAGCAGCAGCATGATAAAACAGATTGGCAAGGAGACATAGTGTGGATCAAAGACTGAGGGCACAAATTGTTGAGAAATATGCAGATGGGAAGTTATCTGTAGAGCTGTATGACGGTAGCCTGCAGATTAATGAAGCCCTCAAAAGAAAGTTGGGTTTATTGGTTCCAAAACCAAATTTAGATTGTGTGGCGGGTGATCAGTCCAAGACCTTCAAGCAGCAGCAGCAGCAGCATGATACCACAGATTGGCAAGGTGACATAGTGTGGAGATGGCAGCATGAGGAGGCCACAAAGTGGCAAGGAGACATAGTGTGGAGATGGCAGCAGCATGATAACACAGATTGGCAAGGTGACATAGTGTGAAGCTGGCAGTATGAGTAGGCCACAAAGTGGAAAGGAGACATAGTGTGGAGATGGCAGCATGAGGAGGCCACAAAGTGGCAAGGTGACATAGTATGGATCAAAGACTGAGGGCAAAGATTGTTGCGAAAGATGCAGATGGAAAGTTATCTGTAGTGCTGTACTGACTGTAACCTGCAGATTAATATAGCCCTCAAAAGCAAGTTGGGTTTATTGTCAGGCATTGATGGCTGATCCACGCCATCTTGACAAAGGTCAGTCTCTCCAAATTTTGTTGAGAGTTCTTCTTGGGGTAACTATGGCTCCCGCCGCACCAAACACCTGCTCTGATGTCACCTTACTGGCCGGGCAGGACAGCTTTTCCAGGGCAAACTCGGCCAGTTGCGGCCACATAATCCAGTTTTGCTGCCCAGTAGTCCAGCAGATGTTCAATGTGGGGTGGCAGGGTGCTGTCCAAGTATGCCACCACCTGCTGGTTCAGGTCCTGCTCCAGGTCTACCTGCTGCTGCTGGTGAGTAGTTTCTTCACTATGCAAGTGAAGAAAGCTGCTCATCAGGGACTCTAGACTCAGGATGCTGCTGATGGAGCTGCTACTGTTCCTGCCACTGCACCCTTCCCCAGCAGCCATGGCAGTGGAATGTGAGTGCAGAGGGCCCCCAGGGTCAGACCTGTGAGAGGATGGACGATGGAGCAGATAGGCAAAGGCCCACTGCCCACCTAGGATGTCTCTGTAGTACTCCATTTTGTCCTCCCTTTCAGTGGGTGTAAAAAGGCCGACATTTTGGACCGGTACCGAGGGTCCAACATGGTGGAGAGCCAGAAGTCATCCCTCTGCCGAATGGTAACAATTCTGATGTCACTACGCAAACAAGTGAGCATGCATCGGGCCATTTGTGCAAGTGACTCTGAGGGATTCCCTGCCTCCATCACTACATACTGCCACGGGGTGTCTGGGTCTTCTGTCTCATCTTCCTCATCGCCCTTTTGCTTCTGATCTTCCTCTCCTGTCACCACAGTAGAAATATTACTCACCTGGCTACATATTGCCTGTGCAAAAATGTCCTCCTCCCCTCCTCTTCCAGTTCAGCCCCCACAGGGCTCACGTGGCCATAAGATCTAGGTGCCACATCTTCAGTCACCTTACAACCTATATTCACCAGCATCTGTTCCAGGGCATGAAGCAGTGGAATGACATAGTTCATACCGTAGTCCTGGCGACTGACAAATAATGTGGTGTCCTCAAAGGGCCTGAGCAAACAGCAGGTGTCACACATGAGCTGCCACTGGCTGACATCGAAGTTACACAGGGAGTATTCTTATCTGCTTGGATCATCAAGAAATCGTTCTGTTTGTAAAGTCGGTCCAACATATGAAGGGTGAAATTCCAACGGCTGTTCTGCCGCTGGAGCTCAAGGAGCCTGTGCTTAGCGGTGTATGAGTGGCTGAAGTGCATACAAAGTTTCCTGCCCATTTTTAGGATGTCTTGCAGATGGGTGAAAGACTTCAGGAACCACTTGACAACCAGATTGAACACGTGTGCCATGCAGGAGCATGGCTCAGCCCTCCTTGACGCAGCGCCAACAACATGTTCTTCCCATTGTCGGTCACCATGGTTCCGATTTTGAGTTGTCGTGGAGAAAGCCAGCAGTTGATTTCTTTCTGAAGGACACTGAGCAGTTCCTCTCCTATTTGACTCCGTTCGCCCAGGCAAAACAGGTACCGAATCGCGTGACACTGCCATTCCCTGCACATGTGGTATCCTGGAGGGTCACTGTGACTTGCAGTGGAGGCTAAGGATATAGTGGAGGAAGAGGAGGCAGAGGCGGAGATTGTCGCAGGGCCAACGGTGTGACAACGTGGAGGCGGAAGCGGCGTCATCTGGCCAAGTTGCTAGTGTGGCTGTGCAGGAACCACATTCACCCATTGGGCCATAAAGGACATGTATTGTCCCTGACCATAGTTACAGCTCCACACGTCGGCGCTACTGTGCACTTTGGCAGCCACTGACAGGCTCAAGGCCTGGCACACCTTCTATTCTACATATGTGTGCAGGGCTGATACTGCCTTTTGAAATGACGGCTTGGGACTTTCCACCTCAGCTCGGCACAAGCCATCAGTTCTTCTGAAAGGTGCAGAGTCCACCACTTGGAAAGGGAGGGACTGCAGCACTAGTAACTTGGACAGGAGCACGTTCAGCTTCTGCACCGTTGGATGCTTGGCAATCGCTTCCAGAGATTGATTGCTGCCGGAATGACTGACGAGGAGTAGAAGGCGGAGGAGCAGGAGCTTCAGGACCAGCAGACGATGGGACAGACCGACAGCTCCCTTCTGCTGAGTCAGTGGAGCCTTGACTGCCTGCAATGGGGTTCCTGCCACTAGGGATGCAGCAGTTGCTGTGGCAGGCTGGACCACAACATTAGAGCGATGATTGTCCCAGGCCACTTTGTGGTGTCGCTGCATTTGTTGTCGCAGGGTAGTGGTGCCAACATTGGCCCCATTCCACGCCTAACCTTCTGCCCACAGATTCGACATATGGCCATGTTCACCTCCTCCGGAGTCTTGACAAAAACTGCCACACCGCAGAATAGCTGATTTTGCCCCAACACTCCGCACTGACTGACTGCTAGTGCTGCTGCTTGCGTGAACCCTTGCACCACTCCTTTCCAGGCAGCTAGGCTCCTGCGAGCGAGTGGTATACTCCGGCCCATTTGGCTGCCGACCTCCCACTGCTGCCACCCTGCAGACTCACTGCCACACTGCCACCCTACTGGCTCAGCTGCTGCCTTGTGGGCAAGCTGCCACCCTCTTCTCCCGATGATGAAGCCCCTTCTTCTCCCGGCTTCCAAGTGCGATCGGCTTCATCATCATCGAGTAGTGTCTGCAAGTCACTGGTGTCCTCCTCAACGCTCTCTGGGTCAGGCGCCTGACCGCTTGCCACACCACCTCCCACACCACTCTCCTTATCACTACATGCCCGACCAACGGGGAAGCGGCGGATGTCTCCTGCAAATGTTGGCTGGCCAGTAGCTGCTGACTGTCCTCGAGTAGGTTGTCCTCACTGAGAAGTAGAACTGAGCCCACAGCAGATAGTACTTCTGTGGCTGGAGGAACCGCAAAGGTCAGGGCACAGGGCCTGATCCCGGGCCATGCCAACTAAGGGTTGTGTCTGACGAACCCACCAACTCTTGGCTATGGGTGTCCAATGTCACTTGGTTGCTGGTCAAGACACGACCAGTAGATGACACCGGAACCCCTGCCTGCGCCAGAAACATTTAGGCCTCTTCCAATCCTCTGTGCCTGGCGTGGCACTTCGCTGCCTGACATACTTTTTGCTGAACTAATATAAATTAAAAGAAAAAAAAAAAGAAAAAAGCCCAGAATATTTATCTCTTTTGGACTGAAATAGGCCACTAAATTATTATAGCGGAAATAAAAATAAACGTGACCTGCGTATATATTTCTAGTATTCGACTGAAAAAGTCCAATATATAATTTCAGTGTAAATAACAGGAAAAATTAAAGTGGTTGTCAAAGTTATATTTATTGATGACCTATCCTTAGCTGTGGCTGTCGTTGCGCAGGCACTGCAGCATGTAGTCGCTCATGTGTGCCAGGCTCCCCAGAGGTAAGGACAAGCTGTCCTCTGTGGGAGGCGTATCGTCATCGTCCTCCGTATCCCCCAGCAGCGCACCAGTGATGGGCCTGAGCTGTGTCGGGTGCCACCCCGCTGTGAACCTGCTTCATCCTCATCCTCCTCCACCTCCTCCTCATCCTCCTCGTCCTCCAGTAGTGGGCCCTGGCTGGCCACATTTGTACCTGGCCTCTGCTGTTGCAAAAACCTCCCTCTGAGCCACTTCTAACAGACTGCCCTGAAAGTGCTAAAAATGACCGCTCACCCTCCTCCTCCTCCTGGGCCACCTCCTCTTCCATCATCGCCCCAAGCATTTTCTCAAGGAGACATAGAAGTGGTATTGTATCGCTGATAACGGTGTCATCGCCACTGGCCATGTTGGTGGAGTACTCGAAACAGCGCAACAGGGCACACAGGTCTCGCATGGAGGCCCAATCATTGAGTGGTGAAGTGGTGCTGTTCCGCAGTGCGACTGGCGCGTGTGTGCTGCAGCTGAAACTCCACTATGGCCTGCTGCTGCTCGCACAGTCTCTCCAGCATGTGCAAGGTGGAGTTCCACCTGGTGGGCACGTCGCATATGAGCCGGTGAGCGGGAAGGCCGAGTTACGCTGTAGCGCAGACAGGTGAGCAGTGGCAAGATGTGAACGCCGGAAGCGCGCACAGACGGCCCTCACTTTATGCAGCAGCTCTGACATGTTGGGGTAGTTGTGAATGAACTTAGTCAAACCGGCTAGTCCCAGAGCTGCGGCGAGATTTCGCCCATAATCGCACACCACCAGGCCGGGCATGAGGCCCACCGGCAGAAACCACTCGCCGGTCTGTTGTTCAATACCCCGCCACAACTCCTGCGCAGTGTGGGGCCTGTCCCCAAACATATGTGTTTCAGAATGGCCTGCTGACGTTTACCCGGGCTGTGCTGAAGTTGGTGGTGAAGGTGTGGCTGACTGGATGAGCTGGTGGAAGCAGAGGAGGAGGAAGCCGAGTAGGAGGAGGAGGCTACAGGAGGCAAAGAATGATACCCTGCGATCCTTGGCAGCGGAAGGACGTGCGCCAAGGAACTCTCCGCCTGGGGCCCAGCCGCCACTACATTTACCCAGTGTGTATTTAGGGAGATATAGCGTCCTGGCCGTGCTTACTGGTCCACGTATCTGTGGTTAGGTGGACCTTGCCACAGATGGCGTTGCACAGTGCACACTTGATTTTATCGGATACTTGGTTGTGCAGGGAAGGCACGGCTGTCTTGGAGAAGTAGTGGCGGCTGGGAACAACATACTGTCTTTGCCTTTGGGGTGCTCGGTCCTGGTGGCGTTGGCCAGTAGCAGGCGAACTCTCTTGGAGGCGGCTGTTCTGCTTTTGCCCCTGCTCTCTCTTTTGCTACGCTGTTGGCTCGGTCTCACCACTGCTTCTTCCTCTGAACTATGAAAGTCAGTGGCACGACCTTCATTCCATGTGGGGTCTAGGACCTCATCGTCCCCTGCATCGTCTTCCGCACAGTCTTCCTCCCTGACCTCCTGTTCGGTCTGCACACTGCAGAAAGACGCAGCATTGGCACCTGTGTTTCGTCATCATCAGAGACGTGCGGACTCCGATGAGGTGGTATTCCCATGTCCTCATCATCAGGAAACATCAGTGTTTGTGCATCAGTGCATTCTATGTCTTCCACCACTGCGGAAGGGCTAGGTGGATTCCTTTGGGAAACCCTGCCAGCAGAGTCTTCAAACAGCATAAGAGACTGCTGCATAACTTGAGGCTCAGACAGTTTCCTGATATGCATGGGGGTGATGTGACAGACTGATGGGCTTGGTTTTCAGGTGCCACCTGTGCGCTTTCTGCAGAAGACTGGGTGGGAGATAATGTTGTGAACATGCTGGATCCACTGTCGGCCACCCAATTGACTAGCGCCTGTACCTGCTCAGGCCTTACCATCCTTAGAACGGCATTGGGCCCCACCAAATATCGCTGTAAATTTTGGCGGGTACTGGAACCTGAGGTAGTTGGTTCACTAGGACGTGTGGCTGTGGCAGAATGGCCACGTTCTCTCCCAGCACCAGAGGGTACACTAACACCACCACGACCGCTTACTAGATGTTTTCCTCATTGTTACCGTTCACCAAGCACCACAATAAGAAAAAATATTTGGCCCAATTTATTGATTTCAAATTCAGGCCATTTTTTACAGGCACCTAACACTATCTGCCTATTTATTTATGTAGCGTATTACACTAATCCAGGCACAGCAGTAACCACTGATTTAGGGGAATATCTCTTTTAGGGCTAGTATTTAGGCCATGGATGAAAGGTATCCTTTATGGACTGATTTACAATTGGCCTGCAACAGCTCGAACACCAGATTCAGGGTATTGCTAATTTGGCAATTGAATTTCACCCCAGAACAAAATATATGTTTTGGCGGACACTATGAATCTTGGCCTGCAACAGCTGGGACACCAGATTTAGGGTATTGCTATTTTGGCAATTGAATTTCACCCCAGAACAAAATATATGTTTTGGCGGACACTATGAATCTTGGCCTGCAACAGCTGGGACACCAGATTCAGGGTATTGCTATTATGGCAATTGAATTTCACCTCAGAACAAAAATATATGTTTTGGCGGACACTATTATACTTTGCCAGCCACAGCTGAAACCACCGATTTATGGTATTGCTATTTTGGCAATTGAATTTCACCCCAGAACAAAATTTATGTTTTTGCAGACACTATGAATCTTGGCCTGCAACAGCTGGGACACCAGATTCAGGATATTGCTATTTTGGCAATTGAATTTCACCCCAGAACAAAATATATGTTTTGGCGGACACTATTATACTTTGCCAGCCACGGCTGAAACCACTGATTTATGGTATTGCTATTTTGGCAATTGAATTTCACCACATAAAATAATCTATCCTTTGCCAGACAGCAGACAGTATTATACTTGGCTAGCCAAAGCTGGAACACCAGATTTAGGGGATTGGTATTTGGGCAATTGTATTTAACCCATTAATAAAATATAGAAATTGCTATCCTGAGTTTCTAGGGGTGACAATTAGCACAGCCAAGCCCCTGATGTAGGATATGGCAAAAAAACTAGTATTGATGGATTGATGGACTTGGTGGCAGCTTGTTCTGGTGCACCACAAGTCACAAAATGGCCGCCGATCACCCGAGAAAATAAGTGACAGAAAAACGCTCTGTGCAGCCTAAAAACAGTGAGCAAGTAACTAGCAGAAGTTCAATCATTCACAGCTGTAGATCGATCCGTTCATTAGGTGCTGTTGCTGACTTTTCCCTGCCTAATCTCGCCCTCACAGAAGCTGCGTCCCTCTCCCTACACTAATCAGAGCAGTGTGACGTGCGGCGCCATGTAACTCCAGCTTAAATAGAGGCTGGGTCACATGCTGCATCTTGACCAATCACAACCATGCCATTAGTAGGCATGGCTGTGATGGGCTCTTAGGGCAAGAAGTAAACGCTAGCTGATTGGCTGCTGTGCAGCCCTTCAGAAAGCGGGAAGTAATCGCCGAACAACGAACCCGAAATTTTTTGAAAATGTCCGGGTTCAGGTCCGTGTCCCGGACACCCCAAAATTCGGTACGAACCCAAACTATGCTCGAACTGTTCGCTCAACACTAATCACCACCTCCTCAGACAGAGAGTTCCATAGTCTCACTACTTTTACCGTGAAGAATCCTTTTCTATGTTTGTGTACAAACCTTCATTCCTCCAGACGCAGAGGATGTCCCCTCGTCCCAGTCACAGTCCTGGGGATAAATAGATGATGGGAGAGATCTCTGTTTTGACCCCTGATATATTTATACATGGTTATTAGATGTCCCCTCAGTCGTCTCTTTTTTCTAAAGTGAATAACCCTAAGGAATCATGAGTCATATCACCCACCACTGGAGAAGGACACTTTCAGTTATTTCGGACCCAGCACCCAGACAGAGGAGAGAGGTCCCACAGCAAGGAATAAGGCGTCATATCACCCACCACTGAGAAGGCCTTTTCCAGATATTTAAGCACCAGCACCCAGACAGAGTTGAGAGGTCCCACAGCAAGGAATCATGCATCATATCACCCACCACTGGACAAGGCCACTTTCAGTTATTTCGGCCCCAGCACCCGGACAGAGGAGAGAGGTCCAACAGCAAGGAGTAATGCGTCATATCACCCACAACTAGAGAAGGCCACTTCCAGATATTTAGGCCCCAGCACCCAGACAGAGGAGAGGTCCCACAGCAAGGAATCAGGCGTCATATCACCCACCACTGGAGAAGGCCACTTTGTTATATCTGCCCCAGCACCCAGACAGAGGAGAGAGGTCCCACAGTAAGGAATAAGGTGTCATATCACCCACCACTGGAGAAGGCCACTTTCAGTTATTTAGGCCCCAGCACCCAGACAGAGGAGAGAGATCCTACAGCAAGGAATCATAGGCCACATTACCCACCACTGGTAAGGGCCACTTTCTTTTATTTCGGCCCCAGCACCCAGACAGAGGAGAGAGGTCCCACAGCAAGGAATAAGGCGTCATATCACCCACCACTGGAGAAGGCCACTTTCAGTTATTTCCGGCCCCAGCACCCAGACAGAGGAGAGAGGTCCAACAGCAAGGAATGAGGCGTCATATCACCCACCACTGGAGAAGGTCACATCCAGATATTTATGCCCCAGCACCCAGACAGAGGAGAGAGGTCCCCACAGCATGGAATCATGCGTCATATCACCCACCACTGGAGAAGGCCACTTTCAGTTATTTCGGCCCCAGGACCCAGAAAAAGGTGAGAGGTCCAACAGCAAGGAATAAGGCGTCATATCACGTAACACTGGAGAAGGCCACTTCAAGATATTTAGGCCCCAGCACCCAGACAGAGGAGAGACATCCCACAGCAAGGAATCATGCATCATATCACATTCCACTGGTTAAGGCAACTTTCAGTTATTTCTGGCCCCAGCACCCAGACAGAGGAGAGAGGTCACACAGCAAGGAATAAGGTGTCATATCACACACCACCGGATAAGGCCACTTCAGATATTTCAGCCCCAGCACCCAGACAGAGGAGAGAGGCCCACAGCAAGGAATCATGCGTCATATCACCCACCACTGGAGAAGGCCACTTTCAGTTATTTCGGCCCCAGCACCCAGACAGAGGAGAGAGGTCACACAGCAAGGAATAAGGTGTCATATCACCCACCACTGGAGAAGGCCACATTCAGTTATTTCGGCCCCAGGACTCAGAAAGAGGAGAGAGGTCCAAAAGCAAGGAATAAGTTGTCATTTCACCCACCACTGAGAAGGCCACTTCCAGATATTTAGGCCACAGCACCCAGAGAGAGGAGAGAGGTCCCACAGCAAGGAATAAGGCGTCATATCATCCACCACTGGTTAAAGAAACTTTTAGTTATTTCGGCCCCAGCACCCAGACAGAGGAGAGAGGACCAACAGCAAGGAATAATGCGTAATATCACCCACCACTAGAGAAGGCCACTTTCAATTATTTAGGCCCAGCACCCAGACAGAGGGGAGAGGTGCCACAGCAAGCAATTAGGCGTCATATCAAACACCACTGGATAAGGCCACTTTCAGTTATTTAGAACCCAGCCCCCAGACAGAGGAGAGCGGTCTCACAACAAGGAATCATGCGTCATATCACCGACCACTGGAGAAGGCCACTTTC
>JAKVIS010000218.1:0-109581 GCA_033119425.1 Bufotes viridis | reverse complement strand
TATGTACAAGAATATAACTGCTATAATACTGCTCCTATGTACAAGAATATAGCTACTATAATGCTGCCTCCTATGTACAGGAATAAAACTACTATAATACTGCTCCTATGTACAGGAATATAACTGCTATAATACTGCTCCTATGTATAAGAATATAACTACTATAATACTGCTCCTATGTACAGGAATATAACTACTATAATACTGCTCCTCTGTACAAGAATATAACTACTATAATACTGCCTCGTATATACAAGAATATAACTACTATAATACTGCTCCTATGTACAAGAATATAACTACTATAATACTGCTCCTATGTATAAGAATATAACTACTATAATACTGCCTCCTATATACAAGAATATAACTACTATAATACTGCTCCTATGTACAGGAATATAACTGTTATAATACTGCTCCAATGTACGGTATTATAACTGCCCTCTCTGTACCACACCCCGATCTCCTCTGTGCCGCCTGTGTGTTCGCTGCTGAATTAATGCAGTAAGTCACATAATGACTGTGGTTTCTATAGTAACAGGCTGGGAGCTCAGCCAAATTGAATTTGCCACATTATAGCAATATTACGGGTTTAATTTGCCAAAAAGAAAGTCTGATATCTACTGCAACCTTATAATAGCAGAGCACATCTTTCTGGGGCCTGTCCTGTGTGTGGTGGCATGTCTGACTGTGTATTTGTATTCTTTTCTATCTTGTGAGCGTTCTCTCTGGGCCTTTTGGTGTCTTGCAAGCACTCTCTTATTTTGGTTTCTCTTATGAGAATTTTGCTTGCTTTGTTTTTCGGTCTAGTTTCTTCTCTTGTGTTCGCTGTATCTCCCTCTCTCACTCTTTCTATCCTCGACTGTCTCTTAGTGTCTATGTTCTTCGATATCTTGCCGATTGCTTGTTTTTGCCCTCCCTCTCTTTTTGTTGTCACACTCTCACCCACTCTTTCTCTTTTGGTTACTTGCAAGCACTGTCTTTTTAATACTTGCGAGCGTTCTTCTTAACTCTTCTCTTTTTTTTTTTTTTGAGAACTCTCTTGCAGTCAACTTTTTTGGTGTTTTGCAAGTTCTATCACTTACAACTTTTTTTTTTCTTGAGTTTTCTAACTCCTATCACAAGCTTTTCGAGTTCTCTGACTTGTACTCTTACTTTTTTTTGGAGTGGGTGGTGTTGTCTGTGGGTTCTCAGACTCGCACTCTCACAATCTTTTTTTTTTTTTTTTTTTTTTTGTTGTCTTTGCAAGCTCTTTCTAACTTGCACTGTAACAATATATTTTTGGTATCTTGTGAGCTCCCTCTGACTTGCACTCTCACAATCTTTTTGGTATCTTGTGAGCTCCCTCTGACTTGCACTCTCACAATCTTTTTGGTGTCTAGCAGAGCTCCCTCTGACTTGCACTCTCACAATCTTTTTGGTGTCTAGCGAGCTCCCTCTGACTTGCACTCTCACAATCTTTTGGTGCCTAGCGAGCTCCCTCTGGCTTTCACTCTCACAATCTTTTTGGTGTCTAGCGAGCTCCCTCTGACTTGCACTCTCACAATCTTTTTGGTGTCTAGCGAGCTCCCTCTGACTTGCACTCTCACAATCTTTTTGGTGTCTAGCGAGCTCCCTCTGACTTGCACTCTCACAATCTTTTTGGTGTCTAGCGAGCTCCCTCTGACTTGCACTCTCACAATCTTTTTGGTGTCTAGCGAGCTCCCTCTGACTTGCACTCTCACAATCTTTTTGGTGTCTAGCGAGCTCCCTCTGACTTGCACTCTCACAATCTTTTTGGTGTCTAGCGAGCTCCCTCTGACTTGCACTCTCACAATCTTTTTGGTGTCTAGCGAGCTCCCTCTGACTTGCACTCTCACAATCTTTTTGGTGTCTAGCGAGCTCCTCTGACTTGCACTCTCACAATCTTTTGGTGTCTAGCGAGCTCCCTCTGACTTGCACTCTCACAATCTTTTGGTGCCTTCCGAGCTGCCTTTGACTTGCGCACTCACAATCTTTTGGTATCTTGGTGCCTTGCGAGCTTCCTAGGACTTGTACTCTCACAATCTTTTGGTGTCTAGCGAGCTCCCTGTGACTTGCACTCTCACAATCTTTTGGTGCCTAGCGAGCTCCCTCTGGCTTTCACTCTCACAATCTTTTTGGTGCCTTACGAGCTCCTCTGACTTGTACTCACAATCTTTTTGGTGTCTAGCGAGCTCCTCTGACTTGCGCTCTCACAATCTTTTTGGTGTCTAGCGAGCTCCCTCTGACTTGCACTCTCACAATCTTTTTGGTGCCATCCGAGCTGCCTTTGACTTGCGCACTCACAATCTTTTTGGTATCTTGGTGCCTTGCGAGCTTCCTAGGACTTGTACTCTCACAATCTTTTTGGTGTCTAGCGAGCTCCCTGTGACTTGCACTCTCACAATCTTTTTGGTGCCTTGCGAGCTCCCTCTGACTTTCACTCTCACAATCTTTTTGGTGCCTTGCGAGCTCCCTCTGGCTTTCACTCTCACAATCTTTTTGGTGCCTTGCGAGCTCCCTCTGACTTGTACTCTCACAATCTTTTTGGTGTCTAGCGAGCTCCCTCTGACTTGCGCTCTCACAATCTTTTTGGTGTCTAGCGAGCTCCCTCTGACTTGCGCTCTCACAATCTTTTTGGTGTCTAGCGAGCTCCCTCTCACTTGCGCTCTCACAATCTTTTTGGTGTCTAGCGAGCTCCCTCTGACTTGCGCTCTGACAATCTTTTTGGTGTCTAGCGAGCTGCCTCTGATTTGCACTCTCAATCTTTTTGGTGTGTCACAGGTTTACTCCTGCCTCCTCTGGCCATCTGCTTCTGTGGTGTCTTGAGAGTGTGTGCTTGCCCTCAATGGCCCGCTCTGTCACTCTCGTTCTTTTTGTTGTCTTCCATGTGTGTTGTCCTCTTTTTAGGAGTTCAATGTGGAATTTCGCAGTGGGGAATCCACATGGTAAGTACCAGTTTTCTGCAGCAAAACCTTCTCCACGTGTTGGAAATTTCGATTCAGAATTCATAGGGAAAATGCTGCAAATTTTGCGTAGACTTCACCCTTTGCAGAAACCCACAGCTCCATCCACGATCAGGAGAGAAGTGTCCAATTGTGGAAATGCAGAGAATTATGCAGAGTGCGAAAGGGAGTGGGGGAGGTTAAGGTGCTATAACTGGGAAGTGGAGTTTAGGGTTGAATGACGGTGGAGGCCGATGGGTTAACCATTGTTGCTAACATTTTACATCCCCAAAATTGCTTTTTTTTTTTTTTTCTGTGTGAATCTATCCCTTTGCCTGACTTGCCCTTTAAATATGCAGAGTACAAGAATTTGCCGCCTAAAAGAGCTTGCAATCTATTTCCTAGATCTGTCATTGTGCAGCGGCCCGGGCGACCTGCATTGTGCCAACGCTGCAGTTTACTCCAAACAATTACAAAGAATAGATCTCGGTTACACTGTGTCACTCCGAGTCTCGTGCCGTATCTGAATATCTGCTACAATTGTGTACGTCTGAAAGCGAGGTTTCTGATTTTACCGCTGCTAATGAGCACGTTTTAATGAAAATTAATTACTGCCTCTTGGACGAGCATGTTACCGAGCAGGAAGCTGATGGCAATTATTAAAGGAAATATTTATTTATTTTGAAACAAAGGGCTGTTTTCCCGGTGACTCTCCGCACTCCCTGGTGGCCGCAGAGGGTACCGCAGCTACCCCTTTAAAATTACCGAGCTGTAATAATAGATAATTGCTGCTGGAGTCATGAAAGAAGTAGTTATGGGCGAGCTTGCTTAGTAACACCTCTCGAGTATCATTCCAATTATTAAGCTCTCGCTGTGTGGAGCTCAAACTTCTATTTTTGCCTTTGGATTTTGCGCTGATTTATTTTATTTTTTATTTCCGTCTCTCTCGCTATATTGTGGGCACTTCATTTGCTTGCACTTTATGTGAAATAATGAGGTGTAAGTGATATGTAATGGAGCTGTTGTTGTGATGCATGCAAATCAATATCTCTTAATGGTTCTTGTAAAGGATAATGCTATAATTAATTCAATTAAAATGTTGCAGGGACATTCCGCATTAATACGGGTGGGGTTTTCTATTTTTGGGGGTGGGCACATTACCGTGAAATGAAAGGGGGCGCAAACTAAAGCGCATCCTAGACTCGAAAAGGTTAACACGATTAGTTTTCCTGCAAGCTCTTGGGTGATGAAATGAATGCGGCACTGAGCCGAGTGCCCAAAACCGAAGGAGACGGTGATGAGACCCCGGTGTGGTGCCACAGCTGGGCTGGTTCGCGGCAGGGCCTTGAAATAATAGAATCAGTTTCATAGCAGAAAAGTCATCCGCAAAGTGTAATGGAATTGTCCTGCTTGATGGTGTACACCTGGTGCAGATCCGTTCTCCTCCTGTGTCCTCGTGCCATAGGCATATAAAGGGAGACTACACGCAGCTTGACAATGGAATCCGCATATGATTGTCGGCTATTGTGGTATGAGCCGTTTCAGGCAGTGAATTTCAGTGGGTGAGATATTGACTCCCCACAACAACTGTCACAAGTCCTAGGATTTAAGAACCTCCAGAAATGTCTACATACATAGGTGTGGATAGTTTGGGCTTTTTTTTATTTTTATTAAAAACATTTCCGCTGTTGTGGGTGTAGTGCTTCTTTAAGGAGTTGGGGTACCACAATGAAATGAAGAAATTGTGTGCGGTCAGTGTGTGAGTAGGTGTTTTGTATGAAATTGTGTTGAAGGGAGGTAAAAGAGAGGGGGTCCCTTTATCACAGACCGATGCACAAGCCAGGGATTGGGACCGCACCGTTCTCTCCTGATCATTGCCGATCGTTAAGCCTCAGAGCTGAACAATCTTTACTGAGAGCCAGGGAGGGAGAGGAGGAAGAGAGGGTGGAGCCAGGGAGGAGAGGAGGAAGAGGGCGGAGCCAGGGAGGGAGAGGAGGAAGAGAGGGTGGAGCCAGGGAGGGAGAGGAGGAAGAGAGGGTGGAGCCAGGGAGGGAGAGGAGGAAGAGAGGGTGGAGCCAGGGAGGGAGAGGAGGAAGAGAGGGTGGAGCCAGAGGGAGAATGGGGAAGAGGGTGGGGTTTGTGGGAGAGAGGGTGGAGCCAGGGAAGGAAAATTGGGGAGAGAGGGCATGGCTAGCAAAAGGGGGAAGGTTAAGGCAGGGAAGGAGGAGGTGTGGAGAGATGAAGAAGGGTGGAGCCAAGGAAAAAGGGGGGGGAGGTGAGAGAAGGTGAAGACAAGGACAGAAGGGGTGGGAGAGAGGGTAGAGGGTGTGAAGAGCGAGAGGGTGGAGACGGGTAAGGAGATGAGGTAGAGCCAAGAAAAGAGGGGTGAGCCGGTGAAGAAGATGCACTTTGGACAAGCAGGTGGGTGGAAGTGGAGAGGGTGATGGAACTGGCCGAGAAAAATTGCCTCATTTTGGCACACATCATTTGCACAAAATTTGCAACTTTTAGGCTTATTTCACACGAGCGATACGGCATGAGTCTGAGTTTGTTCAGGGAAAAACTGATGCTTTTGCGTGCAAGTTTAATCCGTTTTGTTTGCGATTTGAGTTCAGTGTTTTTTTCTATCAGTTTTTGATGCGATTTTTCACTTACATAAAGAAAGAACAAAGACTAACGCTCAACATCTCCTAGCAACCAGCAGTGACAAACGCATTGCATCCGGATGAAAATCGCACAATATAGAACATGCTGTTTTTTTTGTTTTTTTTTTTCCGGAACACAGAGATGATTCGTGAAAATCAATTAGGGTTGTTGCGATACCCAAATTTGGATTCAATTTCGATACCATAAAGTATTGCGATACCACAAAGAAAAAATAAAACTCCAAAAAAGCTGCGTGCATTCCGTATTTAATGGAACGTAATAGAAGCTGCCACTGCCACCAATGAGGAGGAGGGGACGGTCCTGTGGCCACTGCCACCTATGATTATAATACTAGGGGTAAGTGTGGTGGCGCACTGTGCCACCAATGAAGATAAGTAACATTTTAATACAAATACAGGAGGCGGGTGCCGGTGGCAGAATCACATAGCTGGCATCCAACTTTTATGACAGGGCGCTGCGATCCGCGGCAGTTAACCCCTCAGGTATGGCAATGTGTTTCTGCAGCCAGTACCCGCCTCCTGTATTTGTATTCATGAGTTACTTATCTTCATTGGTGGCGCAGTGGCCACAGCCCCTTCCCTCTTCTTCCCCTCTCTCTTCTCATTGGTGACAGTGGCAGCACAGGGGGAGGGAGGGAGAGAATCCTTCTCTCCTGTGCTGCTGAGGAGAACATGGAGCGCGCTACGGCACAGCCTAGTATCGGTAAATGTAAAATCCCGATATCGATACCGGTACAAAAATATTGATTGGGTATTGATAATTCAATACCCGCTACAACCCTAAAATCAATGTTTCTGTGTACAGACCCACTGAAATGAATGGGTTGGCATTCAGTCCGGAGGTGGTCCGTTCGCAGCACGTATCGCATCCAGACGGCTCGTGTGTAAAAAGAGTGGATTTACACTGCCCGATATTCGGTCAGTTCATCGAGAAAGAGTGTTCCTGTGAACGCTTGTCCTGACAATCTGTCCGTCTAAACATGCTGCCGATCACTCGATAAATGAGCGAATTGCTCATTCATCAGGTGATCTTGTTGTTCATGCAGGCACCACCGATCATCGTTTCTGCGCAGCAGATCATGTGGTCTAAATGGCGATCTGCTGCCCAGAAAAAACACAAATGTATGAGGACAAGCGGTCGCAATTGCGATACCCCGTCCTCATACTGTGAAGGAGATTGCTCCATGTAAACGTCTCCTTCACTGAACGAGCAGTTGACGGTCGGGAAGGAATGCTGCTCCTCGGCCCATGTAAACATGGCTCAAGTCATTTTCCCACCAATTGTGACTGATAAAGGGATGGTGCACGGGTGCGGCTTAGCGGGAGGTGGCGTGACCTCTCATGGCCTGGCAAATTTAGTATAGTTTATGAAACTGGTTTAACTATTATAGCGTACCAAAGACAAATAAATAAAAAACTCCCCTCACCACATTATGTTGTAATTGCACGTCCATAAACCGTGTCCATACTTGGTGTCCAGGAAACACTGATTTGGCAACGGGTCCAACACTTCTCAAAATAAGAAAATCATTATTTATTAGTAGACAATCCGTTAAAAAATAAAATAACATCACACACAGCCCGAATCCTATAGCTGAAGTCTATTCCAGCTCCTGTCTAGTGTAGATGTGATTTTCCGGAGCCCGTTGGGCTATAGACGTGCACATCTTACTCCACCGCACAGGGAAACGAGCCAGGTGCAGGAGGTGGAAAATGGTGTGATGGTTTGTATACATTTTGACGCCAGCTGTTCATACCCTTTTTATATATGTTCCACTGCATAAATTTTTGTTGGAGTGTTAGACATGTTTGATTTTATACATAAAAACTATATGACCCCTTTAAATTGACTTTGCATTGTGACTGTGAAGGGGTTAATCATTTTACACTTGCTTTGACACCTTTCTCTTCGACTGCAGAAACGAGTGTGATCACACCCCATAGTGCACACCGCACCTGGTGCCGCCACATCAAGTGATTGATTTCAAATCTGCCAAGGTCACTTGTATTCGTGTAGATAATCTGCCGTGCGGCTCTTTTGGCCGATAACTTTTCCTTCCGACCCCTCAGTAGGCACAACCGCTGGTAGCTTATCTAATTTACGAAGAAAAGGATCAGGCATGTTGAAATCCTACTGCCTAATGCACACACAAAATTTGCCTTCAAGGGCAAGTCGAGAAGCCTAACCATCAGTATCTTATTGGCAGGGGTCTGACACTCTGCACCACTGCACGTCTCCGTCCACTGGGGGTCCTTGGGCGGGGTCCCCTGGGACTTGTGTTCTCATGATTGACCCATTGGTCGTGAACCCAGCAATCATAAATTTATCATTCACCATGTTGGTAAGGCTACTTTCACACTAGCGTTTTGGATTCCGTTTGTGAGATCCGTTTCAGGGCTCTCACAAATGGTCCAAAACGGATCAGTTAAGCCCCAATGCATTCTGAATGGATAAGGATCCGTTCAGAATGCATCAGTTCGGCTCCGTTCCGCCTCTATTCCGTTTTGGAGGCGGACACCAAAACGCACCATGCAGCATTTTGGTGTCCGTCTGAAGAGGCGGAGCCTAACGGATCCGTTTTTTTTTACAATGTAAGTCAATGGGGACGGATCCGTTGTCAGTGACACAATATGGTGCATTTGAAAACGGATCCGTTCCCCATTGACTTTCAATGTAATTCAAAACGGATCCGTTTTCGACTTTGTCATTTTTCTTTAAAGCTAATGCAAACGGATCCGTTCTGAACGGATACAAACGTTTGCATTAGAGGTGCGGATCCATCTGTGCAAATAAACAGACGGATCTGCACCAACGCTAGTGTGAAAGTACCCTAAGGCTACTTTCACACTTGCGGTGTGAGGATGCGGCAAGTAGTTCCGTCGCCGGAACTACCCGCCAGATACGTCATACAGCACGACAAC
The DNA here is from genome assembly GCA_033119425.1 of Bufotes viridis. Taxonomy (NCBI): domain Eukaryota; kingdom Metazoa; phylum Chordata; class Amphibia; order Anura; family Bufonidae; genus Bufotes; species Bufotes viridis. The sequence goes on along the minus strand of JAKVIS010000218.1, from coordinate 101,045 downwards.
TGAGAGCATTTGGAGGCGGATCCGTCTCACAAATGCATTGCAAGTGCGGATCCGTCTCTCCGTTTTCAGAGGAAATAATGCCGGATCTGGCATTCCGTCATGTGTTCTGGAATCTTAGACTGAGATAATACCGCAGCATGCTGCGGTATTTTCCCCCGTCTAAAAAACGTTTACACACTGAACTAAAGACATCCTGATGCATACTGAACGGATTTCTCTCCATTCATAATGCATGGGGATACTACTGATTCGTTTTTTTCCGGCATAGAGCCCAGACGACGGAACTCTATTCCGGAAAAGAAAAATGCTAGTGTGAAAGTACCCTAATCGGAAACCCGTTTTAAATGGGGTATTCCCATCTCAGACTTTTGTCACATCCTGTGTTGTACTGAGTGTAAGATCCGAGGGGGTGGAGCATGATGCAGGAGTTTTCTAATTGGTGCTTTTTGAATCCATGCACCATAGACCTCCCCCACGGTGCCTGCACTGTGCATGTCAGTGTGTCTGTGCCCTACAGAGTTCTTTTAAAAAAAAAAATGTAGTTGTATATTTTTCTCCTGTTCATTGTAAAATCTTTTTGTTCTTTGATATCATGTATGGTATACATGTAGCGACCAGCAGCTGCCTCAACTCCAGTCTGTTGGACTCCTCCTTTTCACATTAGTTCTTTAAGAAACCATGTTTAATGGGGTTTTCTCAAATAAAGAGGTTCTCCAGGCTTTTAATATTGATATTCTATCCTCAGAGCGACTGAGGTTTGATGCCTGGCACCCCTGCCCATCAATTGTATAAAAGGAAGGTGCGCGTGTCGTCTCCATTCTCTCTTCCTGCTCGTCATAGACATAGCAGCAGCGAGCAGGAAAAGAGAAGGGAGCCTTCGCATGCCTTCTCTTCATATAGCTGATCAGCGGGGGTGCCGTGTGTCGCAACCCTGCCGATCTGATACTGATTACCTATCGTGAGGATAGGTCATCGATATTAGAAGCCTGGAGAACCCCTTTAATAAAATATTTTTGGCTGCAAAGTAGTGAATATGCACACCCATTGACATAGCTATAGGAGGTAAAGAGGTATCATTCACATCTGGCTTTGATGTCTTGGGGACCCAGGTATTATAGATTTTAGGCCTAGGAGCTTCACGTTAGCCCACTATCATGTAAGCAGGGTCTGGGGTGCAGGCTTAGGGGGATTTTATTTGTGCCAGCACTATCTTTCCTCCGAGAATTCGTCTTTTCAGTCTGACTTACTGCAGTCATTAGCCGCTGCCTTCGTCCTCGTCATCTGGAGCCAAGCTCTAGGTAATCTGTTATAAGTGAATGAGACAACTCCGGACCCACCTGGGACCTGTTGTGTATCCAGCATGTGACAGACTTCCAACCCTTGAAGATGGAAGACCATTGTATTTTTTCTTTCGGTGTGTTCTTTCTGGAGGCTGGCTCTCTGCTGTCAGGTCCGCTGTACTGCTTAATCTGAAATGAAACTGGAAGAACGTCGATGTCCTGGGTGCATGCAAGTGGTGATCGCTGGGATTGCTGATGGTTTGCCGGTACCACCATCTCAGCTACTTTCTTTGGAGGAGATGAATGTTTTTTTTATTTTTACTAATATTGTTTTACACTTTCTGAAAATCAGTAGAAACTTGTGTGAAAAAATGGGTAACAATTTTCTGTTTGAGAGGTGGGGTCTCCTGCCTCTGTACCCCCACCTATTGAGAGAATAGGTTGCCCTATGATGCACTGCCACCTCTTCATTCCCATCCTCGTTCAGGTGGATCCCCGACCAGGCGGAAAAGATTGAGGATCCCCTTTTCTTAGATGTGAATCCTAGAGTTGGAACCCGGAACCTCTAGTGTGTTGTTGTTTGTTTTTTATCCCATAATATTTGTTGGTTCAAAAATAAATTGTCCTTCATAAATTGTTATTTTAAAAGTAAGCTGGCATGGCGATCGGCATCCTTTGATCTAGACATATCTGCTTGCCCAACCCAAGGCAATCCGGTGATGTTGGCAAAGCTATGGCCAGCTGTGTGTTCCCTGTAGCTTTATTTGGCAACCATTCAAGTGAATGGCCATACACGTGAGGCAAAGTCTGCCATAGTGTGCCCTTTACGAACTACAGAGGAGGTTCCCAAGCTCACAACTCGTCTGATGTCCGTGTCCAACCCCTTTTAGAAGAAAGTCAAATTACACTAAGAGGTACATCTTTCACAAGTATTTTGATAGCTACAGTGTAATGTTCCCAGATGAGATAAATGTGGTCCTAAGACATTGTTTTTTTTTTTTTCTTTTTTTTTTTTTTTTTACCACTGTTGGTTTTCTTAAAAGACACACATCATCAAGATCAACCCAATTACAACAGGCATACTGCTGGGTAGGTTTGAACCTTCTGATTAAAATGATGCCTGTCTTGTGAAAATCGGTTGTGGCGTTCCCGGGAAAAAAAGACTTGTATTCTTTATACAAATGAGGACTTCAGTGCAGCAAGGGGTGGGGCCTAGCCTCTCGTTACACCTCAGCTCTCCAGTGCTGGCCCCGCCCCCTGATGTTTTGAAGCTCTCTTTGAAGCTATTTTTTAACTTCCCTCAGGAACGCCACAACCGATTTTCACAAGACTGGTATCATTTTAATCAGCAGGACCGTCCCTACCAGGTGGTATGGGTGGTTTAATAGTATTGATCCAATAGTCTTTATTAAGCATGTACCAACACAATCAGGACAGTGTCCAAATGCAATCCGCATTGGGATGAAATACAGGACTTCTGGATTTGTATGTTTAAAAAAACATATTTGTTCATCAAAAGAAAGAAAATGTTCATCCAAATATGGAGGGAAGAAGCCACAGCTCCTTGGGGGGAGCTGCGAATCAGAGCAGTACGGATGGTGCTGATGTTAGAGCTATAGCAGACTAGATTTAACCCTATTTTTTCACTCGCTACTACGTATAGGATTTAACCTTTATTCTGCTTTATTTCTTAAAATCGTTGATTAATTGTAGAGGTAATGCTTAAAATGCTGAGTAAGAAACATAGTAATACGGCATATACCTAAATACTACTCTCTTTATTAGTTGTGTGGTGTTTTACGCGCACACACCAGCACTCCTTTTCTCAAGTTTATTTCCCCTGTAGATAAATACCTATTTTCTGCCTAACTACGCTCTCATTGTTGCACTAAAAACCTAACTAATGCTGCCCACCCCCCTTCCGACATGTTTCTCCGGTAAAAACGCCGTCCTCTGGGAAACCGGGCCGTGTATACGCGAGGCCGGCGAGGACAGCCCTCTATAAATCCTTGTACGATGATGTCAGATTATATCCTAATCGGACATCATCATACAAGGATTGGCAATAAAGCTGTAGACTGCGGAGTGAGGCTGTCAATCTGCCGGATTTCGCGTGGTTTTTCTGCTTTTTATTTTTAAAGTTGTTTTTTTTTTTAGTGTTTTTCTTTCGACATAGAAATAGGTTGATATTTCTCTACAGTTTTCAAGTCCTGCTGCCTTTTCTCCGTAGGGTAAAATTAAAGTTGCTTTGACTTCACATAGGTGAGACTCTTGTGGCGTGAAAAACCAGTGCTGCGCCTCTTCTTTTTCTGCGTCACCCAATATCTAGGGCCGGACGCTGCATCATGAAGGGCAGGAGCTCTATTTTTTTTTGTGCGTAAAGCCTCATTCACACTTCCTTGTCTGTGCTCAAACCTGTGAAAAGGTGGTCAGCGATGCCTCTGTGAAGGATCCGTGTTTGGTCTGTTTGTCCGTTTTTTGCTGTCCATGTTTGAGAAATAATTTACTTCACGAAGCACCGATGTAATCCGTGTTGCATCCGTGGTTTTTACGGACCCGTAGACTATAATGGGTGTGATGGATCCATAAACACTGTCAAAATAGAGCATGCATCCGTGCTAAAAACCTGGACGCACGGACTGTGCTAAAACACTGATGTAAAGAACACGGGCAGCACACGTCTGTGGAATTCTGACATGTGATTGAGGATTAACTGGTATATTTTTCTTTACTTCATGGTTATAGTTGATAAGGTTAAATAGAAACGGGTCCATCAGGTCGTATCATAGAATGGGAATGGGGACAGCAGCAGAGGATGAGTGTTCTGATCTTGTGGGGCAGTGACCCATCCTGCCACCCTGGGGCAGTGTTATGATGTGTGGAGGTGTATGGAGCCAAGAGGAAGTGCCCTATAGTGGGGTATATGGTACAGTATGCAGCATTTTAGGAGTGTGCTTATTTTACTGGGGCAGTGACCTGTGTCTGTTGGTGTTGTGCTGTCAGAGCAATCATCCTATACATTACAGAAAATCTGTCCTAGTGTATTGGACTTTGTTGCATATTGTAAAATTTTCTGCAACCTGTAGTTAACTGGTCTTTTCCTTCATTACATAGGTGAATGACACCGTCTTGGACTACGACAGCCTTGAGTTCGTCCCTTTAGTGTAACTGGTGACCAAAGAAGGGAGACAGCGCCCCCTGTAAGCGCCGGCATTACATGTAAGTGCGGATTCTTTCCGTATTGTCTGCTTTTTTTGCACATTGTATGAATTTTGCATGTGTTTTTTGCTGCAGTTTGTCATATAGGCAGGATCGGTTGTTGTCATAATGTGGTTTTGAGTTTTGTTCATATAATTTTTTTGGTTTGATTTTACTAGAATTAGACAATATGTGATACTGCAATATGGTTTACGGAAGGTGTTGAGAAGATTTTGCCATTGTATGGTCGTATAATTTGAGCACTGTGTGGCACTATTATTTTAGCATAGTATGGTAGTCATTTTGCCACTGTATTTGGTTAGTGTCCCACTATGGTTTGGTCCACAAATTTAGAGCAGTTTTTTTTTTTCTTTCTTTTTAAATATGAGCTAATGGAAGACTAAAAAGCGGAGAATTATACAAAATATTTGTTTTAATTTAATTTTGCTGCCGAATCCAGATGTGTAGAGAAAATGAGGTCTTTAAAGGAATCTGTCAGCGGTTTTGACCAGGCTAAATGAAACCTATGGGGCGAAACTAATGACAGCAATAGCTAGGGGCCGGGGGAGAGTGTCACACACATGTCTTTTGTGGAACTTTTATCAGGAGATTAGACCACAAAAGAGTAGTAGAAATAATAATGTGTGGTAACCATGTATACCGCACCAAACTAACAAAACCCAAAACACATAGTTGAAATGAATACTTTATTGTATTATATCAAAGTTAGACATACAGTGATTAGATAAAATCAATTACAAATTGCAGGGCAGATGAGCGCTATGTAAAGTGGTGCCCCGACCAGACTCTAGGTCTGTGCAAGCCCAAAGACTAAATCCCCTTACATACATTAAAGGGGTTAACCCAGGCAGCACCCCTGATGTTGGCATCGGGGCATCCTGTGGTCCGATGCGCTTCCTTGCCCTGCGCTAGATCGCGCAGTGCAAGGGCTCTTTTTTGTTTACAATAACACACTGCCGGGCGGAAGCTTCCGCCCGGCAGTGTGTTCGGTGACTTCACCGGCTCTGATGGGCGTGCTTTAGCGCTGCCCTAGCTGTTTTACAGGCTAGGGCAGCTCTAAAGCCCACCCATCAGTGCCAGTGACATCACCGGGCTTCCTAGCAGCCCCATGGAGAGCCCGGTTCGTCACCAGAACTCCAGAAAATGCCTTTGACCTGCACGATTTAGCAATCAATGTCCGCACCCGTTCCGCAAATTTGCGGAACTGGTGCGGACCCATTCATTTTGAATGGGGACTTGATGGATGCGGAGAGCGCACACTGTGCTCTCCGCATCCGCATTTGCGGAGCGCGCCGCTGATCTTCCGGATGGCGGCTCCGCAAAAATATAGAGCATGTCCTATTCTTGCCCGCAATAGCGGACAAGTATAGGCATCTCTATAGGGCTGGTGGTAAGGTGTTTTGCGGATCCGCAAAACACTACGGACGTGTGAATAAGGCCTTATACAGATAAATAGATTTGATATAGATTATCTATTGGATATGAGATAGATTGTTATCTGTATAACCTATTGCTCATGTGTATCACTATCCCATTAATGTATGTACGGGGTCTTTGGGCTTGCACAGACCTAGAGTCTGGTTGGGGCACCACTTTGCATAGCGCTCATCCGCCCTGCAATTTGTAATTGCTATCTAATCACTGTATGTCTAACTTTTGATATGATATATAAAGTATGCATTTCAACTATATGTGTGGTTTTGTTAGTTTGGTGCAGTAAACTTTTATCAGGAGTAGTGAGAATTTTAACTTTTACTCTGCCAGGTTCTGCTCTTGCAAGTGCACCGGAGGCAGAGCTTCACAGTGAAGTGCTCTTTGGATTGAGCTGCTTTACAGCCTCTCCTCTCTGCTCTGAGTGACGGCTATATCATCCATCCAGGATAGCAGTACAGTTGTCACTCAGACCAGAGGGGAGAGGCCTTGAACACGCAACTGAATTTCCGCCTCCAGTGCACTTAAATGGTGTCTCCTCAGTTTTGACCATACTAAAGAGAGGACATCTGTAGGTAGGAGCTGGGAAGGGCAGTACAAACTTACCTTTTATGGAACTTTTATTAACAGGAGTAGTGCGAATATGAAATTTTATTATGCTGAATTCCTCTCCTGATTGGATGCTACAACTGTCACTCAGAGCGGAGGGGAGAGACTATGAAGTAGTTCAGTGAGAAAAGCGCCGCCTCTTGGGCAATGTCAGGACCAAACCTGGAAGAATAAAAGATCATATTCGTACGGCTCTTGACAGCCCCTACCGAGTGCTGTCAGCAGTTCAGCATGGTCAAAAGTGCTGACAGATTCCCTTTAAGGTCCAGCGTTATGAATGTTTTTTACTAGTATGTCTGGTCTCCCTGACTCCTCCTCAGACTGCATTCATTCCATTTAAGTACCTCTTCATATTTAGTGTGCCCCTCTTGGGTGCAGTGAGACAAGTACAATTAGTATACACCCCAGAGGGAGATTAGCAATGCCTGCACTATGCCGAAACATCTCCATGGCCGGGAGAACAGGGAATTGTAGCTATAACCTGATGTCGCTGAGGAGCAAGGTGATGGCAGGGCACAACCTAAATATTCCCAGTTACAGTATCTGCAGAAAAAGCAGGTCCAGCAGTCACATCCCAGGACAGCCCATGTGCTCTCACTGCTGTATAGGAGAATATCACTGCTATATCTGGGGGCGTGATGACTTATGCAATTTGCATAGTAATTCTGCTGTTATGTAGGTCTACCTTGCCATACTAATAATGAGCAGGTCCTATTCTTCTCCATATTGTGAATGAGAATCACTCCCATCAACAGAATGGGCTAAACAATAAGGAACGTACAGGAAGATACCCTGCACCGATCGCCCAGGTCTCTGCTTCCTGGTGCTTCTCGACGATCAGGAAATCCTTCCTCATTGGTGATCCATTTCCTGTGTGTCGAGCGGGAACCTGGTAAGTGTCAGAACGGGAATTGAAGGGGAGCAGTTGAGGCTCCTTCCATTTCTGGGCTACAGTTGGGGACTGGTCCCTCTGGTCTGGAATCTGGAGGTCCGATTAATAGACAAGTGCCTTTTTTTTTTTTTTTTTTATGCCGGCATAGGAAAACTGCTTTGTGGGTTGGGCAACACCTTTAAAAGGGTTGCATCGGCATAGAAAAACATGGCTGCTTTGTTTTAGAAACGGCACCACAGCTGCCCATAGGTTGCATCTGGTATTGTGGTCTCTACTCCATTGAAGGGCTAAGCTGCAATACCACACCCGACCTGTGAACAAGTGTGATGCTGTTTTTGGAAGAAAGCCGTCATATTTTTCTGACCCTGTTCCGCTAGTTTGCGTTTGCAGCACAGCTTTCCGCCAGGCTGTTCCGTCAGAGAATAGTCTGCCAGAGTTCGCCTGTTCTGCCCGCTGGTCCCCATTGACTATAATTGGATCCCAAGGAGATCCGGCCGCTCACCGTCAAATAGGCCAGGATTCAGCCAGACAAAAAATGCTGCATGCGACCTTTTGGAATTAAAGGGCATCTGTCAGCAGTTTTGTCCCTATGACACTGGCTGACCTGTAACATGAGCGCTCGGCAGCTGAAGGCATCTGTGTTGGTCCGATGTTCATATGTGCCCGCATTGCTGAGAAATATGATGTTTTAATATATGCAAATGAGCCTCTAGGCACACCGGGGGCGTTACCATTACTCCTAGAGGCTCTGCTCTCTCTGCAACTGTAGAACCCTCTGCACTTTGATCGACAAGGCCAGGCGTGCAGTTACAGAGAGAACAGGGCCTCTAGGTGTAATGGTAACGCCCCCGTTGCTCCGAGAGACTCATTTGCATATATTAAAACATCCTTTTTCTTTAGTAATGGACATGGGACCAACACAGATGTCAAGCGCACATGCAACAGGATTTCATGATGAAAGTGATGCCGAGGTTCAAGAATGAGGGAGGGGGGCCCCTCTGAGTGACCAGGTGACAGAGAGAGTAGCCCCATGATGGCTGTGAGGTTGGCACACAAGCGTTTAACACTGGATTCCTGTAAATGTAAGGCGCGTGTACCCATGACAACACTGGCAGGCAGCTCAATGTTTTCTCATGGGAACACTGGGTCACATTGCATCTAATTAGTTTTTTGCAGTTAATTTGCTTACCTGTGCTCGAAAATTGGAAGGTGGATACTGGTTGCTATGAGGCGTACTGTCCCTATGAAAACGCAAGGTTAACGGAGCAGAGGAGGAATGGTTGTCATAGGGACTCCTCTCCTACAGGATAGTAGGTCGGTCACCGATGACTTGGTGCAGAAACATGATAGTCTTCATTTTTCAAGGGTCTTTAGTTCAACAAAAGTATTTAAAGGCTCTTTACAGTCTTACTTATTTAAAGAGGCTTTCCGCTTTTGATATTTTGTTTCTTAGAGGGGTACCCTGACGTGGTGGTGTGCCGCTCGCACCTCCTGCTAAACTGAAATCTGAAAGAACATTGGAGTGAGTGTTCAGTTTTCCTGCAGCGCCACCACAGGTGAAATGAAGCACTACACACTTCTCATTGAAATCACTGGGCTGTCCATGTGATGCTGCCGGGTCCTCCAGAGGATGCGCTTGTTAGCTGGTCTCTGCTGTAGTTAGTAGAGGAAGGGTGTGAATGGGGAAGCCCCCCCCCCCCCACTGTATTATATTTATTATATTCTTTATTATATTGACCCAATCTACCCTCTTAGCTGTGCTAATTGGGAGTCAAGGTCTTTCCCTGAAGTGCAATATTGATGGCCTGTCCATAGGATAGGTAATCGGTATCTGAGCTGTGGGGCTTCGACCTCCACCGAGCAGCTGTTTGAAGAGGAGCGCCACAGCCTCATCCTTGGCCAGTGACATAACGTTCATCGGTCACATGGCCTATTTGCAGCTTAGTCTCATTCAAGTGAATGGGCTTGGGTTGCAGTACCAAACACTGCCACCATACGGCGCTGTGCTAGGCATGCTGTGAAAAAGCAGCAGCACTCACCGGAGCACCATGGCCTCTTCGAACAGCTGATCATAGGGGGTGCCAGAAGTCAGGCCCCCACCGATCAGATACTGATGAGCTATCCTAGGGCCAGGCAGTATAGACATGATCACACCAGGTCCTGTCAATCAAAGTGCAGAGAGAGCAGAGCCTCTAGGTGTAACGGTAACGCCCCCGTTGCTCCTAGAGGCTCAGTTGCATATAGTAACACATCACTTTTCTCAGCACTGCGGGCACATATGAACATGGGACCAACACAGACGCCTTCAGCTGCCGAGCACACATGGAACAGGTCGGCCGGTGTCAAAACTGCTGACAGATTCCCTTTAACCCTTTCCATCTAATTAACCTTATGGTAATATAATACTTAGAAGACGGTTCAAATTTTTTGCAGTCACTCGATTCATCAGCGATTAATACTATCGATCAGTCATGATTTCCTATATCGTCTGGGAAAACTATAACTGCAAATTCTCAAAATTTCTTGTGTGAACCCGAATGGCTTTGTATATACCGCATGAACCCTCACAACTTCCAGATTGTTCTGTGCGGAGGGATGAGCGTCTACCATGTTAATAGATTACCTTAGGGAGTCATTTTGATGCCGTATTTAATTAAAACCGGATTGCTCTTCTTTGGTCTCATTGACTATGGAGAATGATTCCTGATCTTTGGTATTTAGTAGCCATGTCTATCTGATTGGGGGTGTTCACCCCCCCCCATCGTATTTGGCAAAGCAGAGATTCTCAAACTCATCACTGAAGGAGCTCACAACGTTGACCTTTTCCTTATATCTTGACGTTGGCCCCCTGTACACACTAAGGGGTAATCGTAGGGTCTCCTGTTACCTCCGACCCCCCCACAATCCGCTCATCAGCATGTGGAGGTCCTACAAACGATACACATTGATACATCCTGACCACATTGAGGTGCCTCCTGACTGATCTGGTTACATTGTATCATTTCCTTCATTCACATTGAGGATTCTGCTGGACGCTGTGCAGACAGGCACACCCCTGACAGCTTAGCTCCAGATACAGGATTGTCTTCTCGGCTCCCACAATGCACCACACTCCGGTGCAGTACATTGTGGGAGACGTAGTTCATATCCACGTCAGACTACTGAACACTGCCCGGCCTAAGGACTACACCTCCCACAATGCTCCATGACAGAGCATGCTCTGTACAGACCCGTGAACCAGCAGGGTTTGCAGGGAGATCTCTAGCAACCTGAGGGCTAACAAGCAAGCAACAGAATTGTGAATGCAGCTCTGGATGGGAGAAGACTTCTGTGTAACTCAAGATCCATTCCAAGATAAGTAAAGGTAGTCCTGGTTATTTGTAGCTGAGGAGGAGACCTGCTCCAAGATGCAGGTGGAGCATCCTAGGAGCTTGCTTTTCTGTGTAGCGAGGACACATTGATGCTTAAAGTGACAGGCGCTCCTCTCTGCTGCGTGATGTGCACCAATTTCAGCCAATTACCAGTGAGCTAGAGGTGATGTCAGTGCTCAGCACATCTGATAGATATATATATTTTTTATATACGGTATAATTTGCTCTGCAGAATAAAATCGCCCCAGATTTTCCCATTCACACCGCTCCTTGCACACGTATTGTCATGGCTGCAATCTGCTGCAGTTCGCAACACTCTGCATTCCTCTACAGATGTTAGAATTTTTTTACCGTATAAAAATATGAAAAAAAAAAATCATTGTAAATGAAGCAAAAACCTATTAAATTATTATTATGGTAAGAACTTGTACCTAGAACCTCCAAAAATATTTATTAAATTTTTTTACCTCTTGGGCAGTTTTTATTAATGGCTATGTCTGATATAAACATGATTGCTCTAATTTTACACGTGAATGTTGATAGAACAAAAAATGATCATTTTATTGTTTTTTTTTTATTTTTACCCAACCATTATAATATAACTACAATACAACACCCCTACAACGTTGGTTAGAGAGCTAATTTTTATTGTATTATTTATGGTATTTCTTTTTACAGTTTAACGCTGCTTAATTTTGTGGGGGGTTTTGCACATTTTTCATATTTTACTTTAACGTGCTTATTTATTATTTATTTTTTACTGCTGTGTAAAATATAGCTTTAATGATCAATCCCACCATCCCCTCTCTTGGCATTTTCACACGTTCACACATTTTATTATACATATATATAATTATTTATTTAAATATTTTTTTTTTTTACATCATCTGCTACTGAATTGCTAATGAAGGTCTGTATTTAGCCTGGGACGTGTTGGAGTTGTTCTGCTCTGTTACTGGCTGGGCTGCCACTGACATCACATCATGGGCAGCTGTTGGCTGTGTGCTTACTCTCAGCCTCCTGTATTTGCCTTAACAGACTGTTTGCCAGGTGCACGAAGCATCGTCTGAGTGCAGGGTGGCAGTAATCGCTCTCTCAAAGAGCAATTCAGAGTAATTGTGTAGATGCTATGGAAAGCATATCTTCTGTAATTTGTTGCAATGAAACTAGAAGCCGGGATGGTTCAGGTATGTGACTGCAGAGCAAGTCCTCGATGTGTTAGCTACTGTGCTTTTTTATTTTTTCCTTTTTTTTATTTTTTTTGTATTATATATTGTGCAGTTTTTTTTTAGCTTGTGTTACTAGTGCAATATTTTATCACATTTTTGCCCATTTTCTTTTTTTGGAAGGTGTGCTATTCGAAATGGCTGCAATGTTTTTGTGTTGTCTTTTGTTATTTTTGTGGAAGTTTTAAATGATATGGGATCAGAGTTATATCTCTGGAATCTAGTAGATATTGACGTGTATTGTTCCTTGTGAGGAAATGTCACCAAATCTTCCAGAAAACCCTAAAAAAAACTTATATAGTGTTTTATATTTATCTGTATTTTTATATTTTATATATATATATATATATATATATATATATATATATATATATATATATATTTATATTACCTGTGTGTGTGTGTATATATATATATATATATATATTCTATATATATATATATATATATAAATAATTTCTAGTGATATATTGCGTTATTGAAATTTCTTTTCCAGCTCAATCTGATGTGCTGTGTGTATATTTATATTTATTTATATATGTGTGTGTGTATATATATATATATATATATTATAAAATGTTTTGTATCTTAGTAAAAACAATTAATTTTTTTTTTTTATTTATCATTTGTTCTATATGATATATAATTGTATATAAAATGAATGTGATGAGTTTGCTTTGTTCCTTATCGGAGCGTGCCAGGCATGTATGTCATAGGTCACTTGGTGAGAGTTTTAATACTTCTGGAGAGCCGGACTGGACCCAAGTCTAGAGCCCTCCCGTGTGTTTTGTGAAAAAAACTGTCCGTGCTCTCCAGCCATACTCTCTCTATGTCTGTTCTCCAACGTCGATCCTTAGTTGCCACCGTCTTCTGCAGTTATTTTACTTTTTGATTATTTTTGGCCATTTTTAGTCATATGCCGTTTTTCTCGTGTGTAAAGTCTGCCTGTCAGTAAAATGACCGTACCTAGCCGAGTGTTACTGTTTGCAGGACAGTAGAATTGGTCCTCACTGGTCGCTGGTGATTTAGTAACAGTTACTGGAGGAGGTAAAACGGTGTTGGCGAGAGATGGAGGGTCCAGAAACACATAATTATCATGTAATGTTCCTGTTCTGTTTCTGTTGTGCTGTCAGAGCTGTAAATATATCGCATGCTCAGTGGTGTGAACTTTGAAGCCCCCCCCCCCCCCCCCGCATACAGCGCGTTATTGCACTTTCCTTCCCTAGCGCTGCAGGCTTTTTTTCTTCCTCCTCTAGAGATCACCTTGGCGTGTAACCAGGTGACTGCGATTGATTTAGTTTTAATAGGATAAAATGACACGGCCGGCCCCGTTGATGTGCTGTGAATCTCTCATCGTCTTTCCACTTTTTTTTTTTTTTGAAGTGTAACATTCTGCATAATATTTAAGGAGGCGCCTATTACCGTGTCCTTCTAAGCACAACGTTCCCACCAGTGATAATGAGCAGATGATGATGCAGGCTGCGTTGTATGTAGAGGTATTTCCGATCTGCAAAGCCAGAATCCGATTAACAAAGGCTGTCTTTCTTTATGGTTTTTATGTATTTTGAGAAGAAAAACCAATTCTGTCTTTTAAAATCTTTATTTTTTATTTTTTGCTTATTTTATATTCCAGTTCAGTGTCCCGATGTTTCGAATGATAAAATCTGTGCAAACTGCCAAATCCCAGGCTTTTTTTTCCCATTAGGTTTCCAAATCTCTTGGCAGTGAAGTATTTTTGTTGCATACATTTGTTGCATTATCCATGGTTCCTTTCCGGAGTCTTGCCTGTGCATGGATATTTTTGGGGCTAGCGATTGTAAAAATGGTTTTCTATCTGTACCTCTCTATATTTTTGTGTGTTGTCTTTAGGTTGGTGCGAGAGATGCTGCACTTGACCTCCAGCCACATCACCCAGACCAGGACCTTCCACTGGTGACAGGGACATGGGACGGCTTCTGTCACCTTCCAGATGGTTCATTACAACTGACATCCTGCTTAATCTCGGTGGGAAGGAGCCTGAAAATATTTCTCCTTGTTACTCTGGGACATCACATACTCATAGCAGTAGGATTCATCAGGTAAATTTCCCATCCAATTCCCCCGCCCCCGAGGTATGTAAATTAAAATCTAGAAAAATAAAAGTTAAAAAGGTTGGGAATTTAATTTTCAAAAAATTAGTCTTGTGACATCTCGATCTTCCTGTTCTTGGGTGGGGGTTGGATATATGTCGCCTTGCCTTTTATCTACAATATGCTGCAACAATCTTTGGTGGTGTAGGACTAAAAGTCTCAGCACGTCCCTACAGCCCGAGGCCTATGGGGCACACTGAGAGCTTTACATCTGCACCAGCCTTGGAAATATCTCTTGGAGCTTGACAGTAATTGCCATGCTAGGTTTCAAAAACTGGAAGAACAATGGCCGAGTGCCCCCGCTGGTGTCTTGACCTTCTGGTCCTCCTATGGATCATTCTGGATAGAGAGGGGGAGAAGTGGCCAATAATTGCCCACCTCTCGATGAGGTCACCTCAGAAGGGCTTACTAATTGGAGAGCAGATTTGATAAGGGCACGGGCAAGGCATTGTCGGTAATGAATTGCAACGGAAACTTCCAAAATTGGCTTCCAATTGTTGTTTTATTATTGGGGTAAAATATTTCCTTGCAGTTCAGTATTTTGTAATATATATATATATATATATATATATATATATATATATATATATATATTTATTTTACAATGCTCATAAAACCAAAATAATGGAAGAAAATGTTAAAAACAATAACCCCCTATTACCACCCACATAGATGAGGTCCTCAACCAGCACACTGATGACGAGCCCACATGCCGAGACCTTCCTATCTGTACATGTATTGCGCCGTACCGTGCAGCTTCAAAGCCCAATGTTCTTTTGCTTTACATAGCGCTAACCTATGTACATGGAATCTGTCGCCTCCCTCCCATACAGATGGGAGTATGAATTCACATGCTGGGGGTAATAGTAATGTATGTAAGGTGACCCAGCATCTGGGAACCTTTGGAAACTCAGAAAGGTCCCTGCTCGTTGCAGCATCACTACAACGTTTCGGTCTGCGCGGCGCTCGGCTTAGTTAGCATAGAACTAAACAAACGATGATAAATCTGCCCTTGCATTTGTCTGGCCTTTTCAGGGGCACATTGCTGCGATAATGTATTTATATGTATGCCGGGAATCTGCTCTTTTGTTCTTGCTACCTGTACGGCACTTTTTTTTTTTTTGAAGCTGCAGCTAATGCTTCTCCTCTCTTGTTCCCATGGTAACAGGAACCGCTCTATTGTTAAAGTCTATGTTTAGAATCCTGGCTGACACTTCATGAAAACAATTAAAGCCAACCCCCTATTTTACTGAATTATAGCCCCTGAAAAATTGGCATTGGGGGGGGGGGGGGTGGCGGAACTCATTTGCATTTCATTTGGTGTTTGCATTGCAGAAGTATTGGTACCCTAGACTGGTTTACAGTAAGCAAACAATCAAATGACTGCAGTGAAAGCCATGTCCTCTATTATTGTTATAGGTTTAGGGGCTGAGAAGCTCCATAATGTATGGCATGGATGGGAAATGGGGTACATAATTGTATGGACATGACGCACAAGAAAAATCTAAAATAAATAAATAAATTGCCTTTATAAAAATGCAAAAAAAAAAAAGAAATATATATATATTTATTTTTTTTATTTTTTTGTTAGATTAAATTCCAAAGCAATACAAAAATCTGTGTCAGTTCTCAGTTCTATAAAAACTGTCTAAAATTGATTGTCTTGCAACTTTTCATTTTTAAAGGGACTCATTATGGTCTGCCTAATAACCTGCCCTTGAGGCACGTGTCCGCTTTGCAGGCGATTGTGCCGGCGTGCGAAACATCAAGGTTTAAATGGGAAAGCCACACTCTGTAGACCACTGGGAATTCATAGAATTGGCCATATCGGGAATTAGATGAAGAGCCTGAGGATTGGATCATGGGGCTTGACTATTTCCTAAATATTAATGGGTCGCAGGGAAAGGGAAGGGGGGTTATAATCGCCACGGGTACAGTTAATGGGGTTAATTGTAGTGGAATGTGACACCTCAGGGGTTAAATTGGAACAGCACAGGCAATAGACCACACTGGTTAAGCTGTTGCAGTCTGAGAAAGGGCACTGGGCTAAGAATCTGAGGATCGGAAAATTGTGCCTATTTTACAGGATTGTTTTAACCCCTTCTGAGCTATACATGGTTGACTTGATAGTAAATAAGACTACTGTATGTTCAGGGTACAGCGCTATGGGATACCTTGCGGGTGTGTATTGCGCATATGACTCGATACACATCCTCCAGCAGTAGAGACAATTGGTTATGGCAGCCAAAGTTTTCTGGTTATTAACTATGAATTGGTACTATGACGCCAAAAATATTCATGGTGCACGTCTACACACCTGCCGTGTCGCATGTATGGAGTCGTAATCTGCATACATCATGTAGCAGAGCCAAGTTCACCTTTTGGAGCCTATGCAGCTGGTAAAGCCATTGGTTATGGCATATACTTTATTACCTTGGCTGTCCTTACCTTACGCAGTCCCAAGAGTGAAATGGTGAACTCTGCTCTGCTACATCTGTCCATAAAAGATCAGCACCAGCTAGATATGAATTTAAAAAAATATATGTATACATATATATAATAATTTTTTCTCACGGCATCTTCAGGTTTTGTATATCCTTTAAAGTTTTAAAGTGACCTTTTCCAATGAGGATGTCTGGTATTGTTGCTGTAAAAGACGACCCCGATGCAATGAAGGGATCCGAGAACGACCTGAGCCACTCCAGCTCCATCGAGAACCTCCTCCAGACCGCAGGGCACGAGAAATCACCGGCAGAAAAGGATGACGGTGGTTGCGATGACCAGCAGGATCCTACGGTAAGGCCGAGTCACCAAGGGCCAGTGTAACCTGTATTATCGGTGATCATCCCTTACAGCGTTAGGATTCTTAAAAATGCGTGCACTGCATGAGTTTGTCATTGTGTGGGGAAAAAATGACGCATAAAATAAAATCTATATATACACATACAGCATAGATCGCCGCATTGCTTGGGAATATATTTTACCAATATTGTTCTCGCCTTTACCTGTGATGAATGCATAAAAAAAATAAAAATGGAATAAAATTATAGCTCCTCGCAAGACATAATTGCATTAGAAGTTGCAAATATCGCCAGGTGCCATTTTCCTTCTGCCATCTAAATCTTGGCATCGACTTGGATTCCTCAGGTCCCAGCGAAGTTATGGTCTTAAAGGATTGCTACTGTAACCTGTATGTCATATAAAATAGTAGTAAAAAAAAAAAAAAAAACACAGAGAAGTAGTAAATTATAATTGAGTCAAAAACATTGGTCCAGGTCCAGGATAGCTGTTCCATTACACTGCTGGTTTTGTTTTAGGCCAGGCGGTCAAGAAAAATGTTTAATTATTGAATATTGCAATTTTTTTTGTTTACTTATGTACTGTTTTTAGCAGATTCCCCCACCCTCTACATTCACCACCCCCTTTACAATGAGAATTTTTGTATGAATATCATGTAGCTTTACATATTTATATTTTTCTCTATACAAGCGTGCGTGCTCACAGATATATATATATATATTTTTTCGGATATAGAATTTTTTTGGGTGCGTTGCCTTACCGCGTACTCTGAAGTGAGGAGGGAAGGCACAGCATTTGGGATGCCACCCTTGCTTCAAAATCTTTGCCAACCCACAACTCTTTATTTTCCCTTTGTGATCTTATATTGCCCCCCCCCCCCCAGGCTTCTCGAAGAGGGGCGCGGGTAGTCTAATCCAATGTGTAAAAAGAAGTCTATACTTTGGCCAATTTCATCAAAAGGTCTCGTTGTTCGATTAACAGTAGATTTGCATTTTAGTTGCTTAGATTTAATAAAAGAAAAGAAAATGTACAGAATTTTTATTTTATTTCTATGCTAATAAAAGACTAAAATTGAATACTAATGATCTGTATTAAATCAATTTTTCCCACAGACTCTGAACCACATACAGGACAATGGCGACCGATTATGTAAATTCTAATACAAATAGCTCTGACTAGTATGGCCGTATGAGCTTACAGTCTAAAGGTTACCAGTTGGGGTTACCTTCCATTGAGGACACTGCTGACACAAGTGTAGGTTAGAGCACACAGCACCTCTGCTGGAATTCGGATCGGTGCGCACATTTATTAGTTTTTTAGTTTAGTTTTTTTTTACCGTAAAAGTGCCAACTCCTAAAGTATGGGAAATATGAAACCTAGGACACGAAAGCATTTTTTTTTCTACAGCCATTTTTGTTATTTAGGTGGCATCTTTTGGAAAATGCAGCATGCTTTTGGCATTTTTCTGGCATTTTGATATCTCTTCTGTAGGGCGGGGGTGAATGCTAGAAACAAAGAAGCGGCTCACTGACAAAAAAAAGTGATAAATATGCAAATGGTTTCTATAGCGTTTTTTAAACTGGTTTGTTTGTGTAGGAACCCTGATAAAGACACCCTGTAAGTAGCCTACTCCATGATAACTTCACTTAAAGGGGATCTCTGGGATTATGTAAATATAGTGTAAGTATATTCCTCCTGAGTACCTTCTCGATCATGGCTGCGGGTAGGCAGGATTGATTAGACATGTCTGTTCAGTGCAGTACTTAGCTGTGTCTGTTTTCATATGTCCCGTGCAGACAGACGTAACTAATCGATCCGGAACATGGAACGGAAAAAAAAACAACTTTTTTTCGTTTCTGTGCTTTAGAGGATCTGCATTTCAGGACCAAACCTTGAAGAAAACATTTTTGCAAGTGAGAAAATTAGTTGTTGGAACTCTCTTCATGTAATCCTGGCGATCCATTTAATCGCATTTGATTTAATTTCCCTTCCTACTATTGAATGTGGATATGGAGAAGAGAGTGGAGAAAATTCTTGCTGTTTTTCAATTTCGCTAGAGATGTTCCCAAGCTATGTGCCATGAATAGTGACAGTGACACACTCAAACCCTCACTTCGTCGCTACAATTTTCCACGTAATTACAAAAGCGTTCAGCTGCACTGCAGAGCTGTGTTTGATTGACACAGAACCCTTTCCACTTCATTACTCCATGAGAACTCACAGCCCCAAAGTAGTTTCCCCGTTTCCACCGGTGGGCGGTAGGGGGTTGGCTTCAGTGGAGCATCGAATTTTAAGGTTAAGTTTAGTAACGTTCTTGCTGGGGTTGCTGGATCCTTTAAGAATTGACTACTTCTATCATGACACTGAGCAGATTTTACACTTGGTTCCCCGATTTTTATTTTGACACCCTTTGTTAACTTGCAGAATTTTTTTTTAAATTTAGCATAAATTAAATTTGACCATCCATTTTGAATATAGTAGTATATAGACAAGGGAAATTTCCGTGACTTTGACAAGGTCACTTTTGACATTTAGCCCAACTACTTGTGAAGGTTAGAAAAGCACTTTTAAAGTACCTTATTAGGTCATTCGGGGTCTTCATCTATTAGCCTGAGTGCCCACATCTCTAGCTCTGGAGGTCCCAGCACATTCATACATCACATGGGCAGCTCATTGATTTGAATGGGAATTGTGTAATGCTTAATTTCCCCTGTGGTGGCGCTGTAGGGCAATTGGACACTTGCTGCCAGGTTCCCTCGTGGATTATATTTGAGCACTTGAGGGTTTCATCAGTGAGACACACGGAATTTAGTTTAGTTCCTGATTGGCCACCATCACAACAGTCCCACTGTCCAAAGATATTGGGTCAGGCCAGAAAACTGGGCCTTGTCTTGATTGTCTTTATATTGTAGATAGGTGCTGATACATTGGCCTGCACTGGTTTTGGCACTTTTTAAAGGGGCTTAGTTATTGATGACCTATACCCTGCGACAAGGTCATCTATATCGGATGGATGGCGGTCCGACGGCCAGCACCTCCACCTATGAGCTCTCGTACGAGCATCGGAAGCTATACAGTGGATGGAAGGCCCCGTCTACTGAGTATTTTTGGGCGCAGGCGTACTGCAGCTGTTCAGTCACGTGTGAACCCAGCCTTAAAGGGGTTTTCGTTTTTTCCCACATGGATGACCTATTCTCAGCATAGGTCATCAATATCAGAAGGGTGATGGTCTGACTCCTAGCACCCCCGTAGATCAGCTGTATGACGAGAACGCAATATTCACATCACTGTTTACCTGCTCACAGTCGACATTTCCATGGCAAAGAGGTGTAATTACAGCTCCTACTCCATCCCATTCACTTGAATGATACAGAGCAATTGTAATTATACTTCGTCCCATTCAAGTATATGGGATGGAAAAGTTGTATTTACATCTGCTTGCCGTTGCAAGTTGGCCACGTGTGAATGGAAAAGACCATCACAAATGATTGGCAATATGCCTATAGGACATAGGCGCTACCGTATTGAGTCCACGTTCATAAATGGAAAATGGCGTCCCATATCAGATCTTGGTTACCACTATTACTGGCTAATTACCATATCCAGCGTAGCCGGACACCACTGGGGCCAACTGAATCCTCATTCACTATAATGGGATCCATCAGGTTTCAAGCATGAACGACAAATTTCCGCTAGTAATTTTTTTTTTTTTTGGCACAAAGCCGGCATCCTTGCTGGACACTCGATGGGTCCCATTATTAGGGATCCAGGAGGCTAAGCCAGCACCCGGCTATGCCGGATACGGTAATTGCGATATCCTAAACCTGTGCTGGAACAGAGTACTGGAGTGCTAAAATGCACATGTGGATGCAGCCTAAGGTTCTCAGAAATACAGATAGTTGACAAAAAGTAGCAATCATGGAGGGGGCAGCATATTTTTCTTTCTTGCTGTCATTTTTACTGCTGAATAACACTGTTATACTACATATTGTTGATAGCAGAGGACAGTAGGTGGTGTTCTTCTGCATTTAAATGGGCATAGAGATTGACTTAAACGTTAACACCCCTATAAAACTGGTCCCAACTCTTTTGAAGTGGGACGAGTGATATGTGTTTGTACTGCATGGACCTACATAAAGCAAGTGAAAACAACCAATTAGGAAGTGAAAGGCTAAAAAGCAAATAGGTAAAACAATCCACTTAGATTCTCAAACATTTCTGTAGCGTCACATACCAGTTGTATGATCCTGAGCCAAGTGCCAATGATATGGTCCCTATCTGATTTCAACTCCCAGTGATATGGTTGGTTAAAGCCCTGGTATCAAGTTTACATAAGACTTGTATTATACTTTTACATTTTATGGGAATATTAAATATAGTTGTTTAATTACAGCTGCGTACAATAACATGACTGGTGCCAAGTACATACTACGTATCTGCAGCTTTTAACAGCTAGGCAGTGAAATGTAGAAATCCACTCCTGAGCCATTGGTTGTAGAACCCAGATGACCAAAAACATGGTCAAAGGATTCAGGTGATATTGTCTGGGTGCATGGCCAGTTTACATTACTCGTATACGTTAGCAGTTTTTTATTTTTTTTGCTCTAAACCATTTTGGGCGATTAAACTGATAATGTTCAATCTAATTGTGCAATTATCATGAGAGATTTTATTGTATGGAGCTGGTAAGGAAAATAGTCTTGTCCAGATACATCAGACACCAAGGGAAACAATATTATAGCACAAACAGATTAGATTTTAACCATTCAATCATACTGTTTCCCTTAGTGTCAGGTGGTGCCGGATACCTTTGACACCAAGAGAAGCAATACAATTTGAACTGACAAAATCCAAATGAATTATACCATTATTGTGTGGCAATCAGAAAAAATGCATACATTTGCTGTCTGCAGCTGGTAAGGACAATCGGTGGTGCCAAATACCTGTGACACTAAGGGAAACAAAAAGAAAAAAACGACAATGCATTTTTTTTCTTTGTTTCTAGCCATGACCCCCTTTTTTTGCACTAAAGGAAACAATACGTTTGAACTAATAAGATCCAAGCAATTTCTTCTATCATATTGTTTCCCTTGGTGTCACAGGTATCTGCGCCGCCTATTGTCCTTACCAGAGGTGTCAGGCAGCACCTGAGACCAAGCGAAAACAGTATGATTGAATGGATGAAATCCAACCTATTTGTGCTATCATATTGTTTCCATTAGTGTCTGATGTATCCGGCACCACATATTGTCCTAACCAGTGCCATACACTAAATCTATACAGTCTTCCATCTAAATGTACCTAATAATAGTGAAAAGGTTAAGCCTGGGGATCATATGCAACCCTTACTATGGTTCTGCTTTCAACATTTGCCCCAGATTGACTTTATACCCACATCTGACTTTTAGTATCCAGCTTCACAGGGACACATTCAATCAAGAGAGGATTTAGGCGGAATCCTTGGACTCCCGCTCTTCATCTGCTATAGTCTGTGCACACTGTGAGACGGTCCGTCTGATCAGTCATATATGGGTCTCTTAAATTTTTTCTAAATTATTCACTTTTTCCCTTGCTCAGTAGGTTTGCATTTGTTTTTTTTACTTTTTTTTGTCTTATTTTATTCAAATTTGTATTTTAGAATCTAATGTTAAAGTATATATTTTTTTTGCCAAAAAAAAAATAAATTACGGTAAAGTCACTTGAATCAGAGTAGATTACTACTGTAAGCAGTTCGCGTTGCTCAGCCTTAAGTCTTTTTTTCCGGCATTCCATTTTTCAGTGTAATAGAGGCTAGGATATACAGTTCTTTAACACCGGCTTCGGAATTGACACATCAAGCTTCTGGAATTGGTTTAAGTTGGAGAGCGTGCATCGGATGATCAGGGAGATTTATCACACTAACCTTCAATCTTGATGCATGATACTGATAAAGAGACAAACCAAATAAATGCAAGAAAATAAAAATGAAAAATAAAACAAGGCGCCAACTAGAGGCTGATATAATTTGTTTTTGTATTTACATGTGGCGTGATCAGTATAATGTAGGGAAACTAATACGGAAACTTAAGTTAATTATTTGTCTGCCAGCCGGATCTCAGGGGATTGGAGGGGGAATGGAGTCAATATCCAAGATCAGCCTGCCTTTAGAATTCATCTAAGTTGATGTATTTTTTATTAAAATGTCATTTGAAATCGGTTGGGTTTATTTTCGCATTAACTCGATCAGTGGAATATCACATAAGCAGTAAGCCGCAGATCTGACTTTTTTTTTTTTTTTTTTTTTTTTTTTTTTTTTTGGTGGCTAGGTTTTTATGATATATTTTTTTAATTGCAAAACGTAATTGGGATCATAATTTGTGTTTAGCAAAAATGAGTGTAGGACAAAATAATAAAAGCATTAGAATATGTTATTAGGCTTTTGTCTTATTAATTACTACTGGAAAATGCGATTACAGACTCACATCATGACTTATTAAAAAGGTGGTGGTGGGGGGGGGGTGACAACATTAGCTCATGCGTCGTGGGTGTGCCTGTTTATAAACTGGCGAGTCAAGGTCAAATTGTTTCTAAGTAAACTACATCAAGCCTAGGCAGATTTTTAATTTTTTGCATTTTTTATTTTTATGTAGTTATAGCGCATTGCCTAAAAAGAGACCTGGTTCATTTTGCCAGTCTTCATAATTAGATGGATGATCCTGACTTTTCCTAGTGCTGGTGTCAAGGAAAGGCAATTGGCGATTTTTTTAAATTTACATTACCTAGTTAAACACGTCAGTCTAACCATAGTTTCATGTCTCCCCTATAAGTTGTCTTAGAAATAACTTCTGCTTCATTTACATAAACTGATAGTAGTTTTAGATCTTGGAGTTCTTCCTCTGTGTTAATTAGATGTGTTGTACCTAATCTTTTTAGCGCGCGGTTCAGCCTTTGGGGCAAACCGGAAAAAGGTCTAAGGTATAGTAACGGGACTGTTTGGAGCATGTTTAGTGGGCCTTTTGTTTTTGTTTTTTATTTGTGCTCTTACACGTTTTTTCTGCCTTTGTACTTGCAGCTTTTTTTTGTGTGTGTGTCTAGTTTTTTTGTTTTTTATTTTGCGTGAACTTTTGGTTTGCTCTTTTGCACAATGTACTAAGAACATGCTTGTGGACTCACTGAGTGCTGCCCAATGCATTGTGAATGGAAAATAAAGTAAAAAAGAAATAATCTATATACATATTTTTTTAAATGTTTTTGAAGCAAGCCTCTTCATATGTGGTTATTTTGTAAATCACTTTCTTTAGTCAAGTTCAAAGTTAAAGCTAGTGCGGAGTCTGGCTGTGTGTGAAGAATCGCCTCCTCCTTCCACAGCTGATACCCCCTTGGACTTTCAGGTATGTATAGGTTTCCATTAATCTTCAATGTTTGTGAATTATTTTTGGAAACTTCTTTTTTTTTTTTTAATATTCCAATTTGACAACCTTTCCTCTTAATTCCTTACAATGAGAGAATTTATGCAGTTTTTGACTCTTTACCTGTAGGCTCTACATTATATTTTCGCATTTTTTTTTCATTGCCATCCCAATTGCGTTTTATAGCTTATCCCATCCTACTGTAATAATGTTTCCAGCCGCCTACCACAGGGCTCAGGCTTGTAAATCTATTAAACGCTGTCAAGCTATTGGGACTCCTAATGTATTTTGCAATATTGCAGCATGACTTAAAGTTAATATAAGGCTGACCTTGTGGGTTGACCTACTGAAATGACTGTGGTGGCTATGAGCAATACATGGAGGTAGCGCTTGGGAGAGGGACTAAATGGGACACAAAATGAGAAGCGTTTGAGTCGTCCTACTGCGTATGTATTTTATTGACATGTTGAGGACTCAATGACTCTCTGCCTCAGGATCTTATTCTGAGCTGTAACTTCTTTAAATTTCAGTGATGAAGTATTTCATCATTTCTGGCGCCTGGATGGTTAAAATAGTAGATTTAAGAAAATAAATCAGCACATTTCTTTTTCCTGCCATCTTAATTAAGGCAAACTCATTTTCTTCTCTTAAATTGGTGTAGAATAACATACATGATAAATGTGACAACCCTGCGTGGGCACCATTACAGGTCTTAGGTGGTTGTCGGTTGGCTTTCTCTGACTCCGGAGTACAATCTCGGATCAGATCTATCACTTAGCAGGGAAAGGGTTAAAATAATCAACCAACTTTTACGTACTGGGTCAATCCCTCTCCGCTTCAGCACCAATGCTCGGATATTTCCGCTATATCGATGATGTGCCCCTATACGGCATGTGACAGCTGCAGCCAACCACTGGCCTCAGTGATATACACCAAGAGACCACTGAGGCCAATGATTGACTGCAGCGGTCACATGCGGTATAGGGGCTCAATAACGGAACAAAATGCTTCCGTTTTGCCCCCATTCATTGTCAATGGGGAAAAAACTGAACTGAACGGAGTTCTCCAAAATGCATTCAGTTCCATTTAGTTGCGTTCCCATACTGGAGAAAAAACTGCAACATTATGTAGTTTGCTTTCCGTCCTGGGATGCGGAGCAAGACTGATCTGGCATGACCCCCAACGTAAGTCAATAGGGAAGGATCTGTTTTGTCTGCCACAATAGAAAACGGATCTGTCCCCCCATTGACTTTCAACAGTGTTCATGACTGATCCGTCTTGTCTATGTTAAAGATAATACAACCGTATCCGTTCATAATAGATGCAGACGGTTGTATTATCAGTAATAGAAGCGTTTTTGCTGAACCCTGACTGATCCAGTAAAAATGCTAGTGTAAAAGTAGCCTTATTCATTTTTCCACGAATGTAGCCGTATATGGGCTTATTTTTTGCGAGATCAGACGTGGTTTCTTTGGTACCATTTTGGGGTACAAAAACAAACACGAAGCAACACCATGGATGTGTGCCGTTTTTTTTGTTTGTTTTTTTACTACTGTTACAAAAAATGGAAAAATTGTTTTATTTTTGATTATATAAGCTTTACTAGCCTTTTTTTATTTTTTTACTCTTGCTAGCAGACATGGCTTTTATAATGCAGTGGCATACAGTACCTTGTCCATCACTGCATTGAAGCTTATCACTGCAACAGTGACAGGCCAAATTCCCATACAGTCATGACAGGCCTATTGCCATGACAATGCATCGACACCCTGCAATTGTGTTCCTGGGGTTCGATGGTGTTTGGGAGCCTCTGTGTAACTGCCTAGATGCCGCAGTTGCTATAGACAGCGGTTACACTGGGAGCCTAGCTACAGTCAGTATTGTGCTCCCGCTGTGATCTCGAGCGCTGTAACAGCACAGCATTTGCAGGGCTCTTTAGTCCCAGCAGCCCGCGGAAAACACCCGCACTTGCTGTGCCATTTAAAAAAAAAAAAAAAAAAAGATTTTCTTTTTAAGAAATCAGCGGTTGTAAAAGGGTGAATTAATCCCTAATTTCACCCTATGCATTGAAATTTTTTAGGAAGTATCTTGTCCTGTTACATTGCGGCAGTTTTTTTTTTTTTTTTTACAGTCTTAAGATTTAAACTTCTGCTTCCACAACCATCCCCATGTGTAATGCCCAGGCTTTTAGGCAAGATGTGCTTGTAATATGTCGTCTAGGTTTACGGGCAGGTTAATGGATATCTACTTTTGGATAAGGAAAGAGCCTGAACTGCAATTATCCTTGGTTTTCTGAGTGTTATCGTGACTCTTTTATTGTCTAAAACCACGGCGTTCTCTTCTCCATTAAAGGTGGTTTGTTGTCGACATTCTTTTTATGGCTTTGTCGATCCTTTCAGGTGGTAAATTGAAGACTTTCCCAAATCGGAAGACTAAGACTCAGAGATGGACCTGTAGAATTGTAGATGGTGTAGGAATTTGGTGGATCATGATCTTTTTGCTCGGATTTATCTAATGTGTTTGAGGATAACCCAACTACCCTTTGTAGGAGTTGGAAGAGTTGGGCTTTGACCCATCTGATCATCTTGTTTTTTTAGGGTTCTAGAGTCATTGAAAGATTTTATAGACTCTTTTCTCTCTCTATTAATGTAGGAGTGCATTGAGCAACAAAAGTTGTGACCTCAAAGACTTAAAACAGGAGGCAAATTATTCTCTATATAGCATTGGTGTATGTAGGCCCTGTAGTGTAGGTATCTCCCCCGCATGTAGGCAGCTCCCGTGATAGGCTAAGGCAACTTGAGCCCCCTGTTTTCATTTGACTGCACCAAACCAGTGGAAATCCTCTGCACTTGTTTAGTTTTTTTCTTCACAAGCTGTGACTCTTGGGTTGACCAACTTGCAGCAGATACTGTGCAACCCAGTTAATTTACACACTGGAATGCAAAGAAATAGCTATCCAAATGTAGACTTGGGCCCCAACATATGGAGAATGTGTGTGTCATCAGAAATAGTAACCAGTGTGGTTGGAGCTGGTTCCATTTCAGTTGTTCTTGTGTTTCTGCAAAAATGTACTGAATAACCATATTTTATTATTTTACTCACCATATATAACTCTGACCTATTCCTCAGTGTTTTACAAACCTTATCATCACTTGCTGTCTCTAATGGAGACCATATAAGTTTCCTATTGGTATGTCTTTGGAGTGTGGGAAAAAAACCGATGTAAACACATGGAGAACATAAAAACTCCATGCTGATGTCCTTTGTTGGATTCAAACCTAGGACCTCAGCGCTAACCACTGAGCCACCATGCTGCCCTCCAGTTTTATTCATACCGCGCCATTTTTATTTGATGCATTTCGATTGCTATCATGATACAATTTATGCCCAGGCTTCCAATATACAGCTCGATCTGGAAATGTGTTTTATTTTTAAGGAGCCTCTTCCAGATCTCCAGGAGCCAATATCGATTCAGCTTGCACCATCCCCTGGAAAAGAGGATAAACCTTCCAAAGATGAAGTTGAAAAGGAAAAAGGGAATGAGAAATCCACTCGCAAAATGCTTTCTCGAGGTCTGTGCCTTACCGGATAGCTCCCCCACACACACAATTTCTGCTTAGGGGAGAGGCGTTCTGCCTCTTGACATTTCATAATTTCTTCCCTTTAAAATCAGTCTGTGAAAGTCTTCCGTTTAATTGACCTGACAATGGTCTTGATGTGTGACCTCTACCTGAAAGTATGACTGGTGGAATCTTATTGTATGGTCGCTCCTCCTGTAGTAGCTGGTAGTCATATTGGAGAGTAGGAGCAAATCCCAAGTCACTCTTTAAATGGCAAAACTTTAAATTATTGCCTAAACTTAGTTACTGTGAAGATACTTTTCTTAGAAAGTGGTGCCACTATTTGCATAGACTCGCTGATAAATTGCTCGGGACACGGCTCTTCGTTCATGGGAATGCCCAAGTCCGAGATAGAAGACCTGTTAACAAGCACGACTTGTATTAACTATGACAACTATAAAAGGACATACACTTTCTCCATGGGTAATAGTCCTATGTGCCGCAGACTACGGTTAATAGGAGCCTGATAGTTGCCATAACTGGGAAGAGTGACATAATTAGGGATTGCCAAGGTTGCAGTTTTCTTTGGAGATCTGTATGGTGGGTAGACTCTTTTCTTCATATTTGTCAACCCATGTATTCCTTTTTAACCACCTTTTGAGAGAGACAGAGAGAGAGTCTCACTTAACACTTTGTCAGACCATCAGTCAGACCAGAGAGGAGTGAGGGGTGATGACTCAAGTAGAGTACTACTTCTCCCCTTACATGGATACACCTTTCTCTGTGCAGCAGAGTTGTAAACTGAGATGACTTGTGTTTCCCCATCACAGATTGGTGCTACAGAGAGGAATATATTATATTTAATTTATCATATTGTCCTGACGAGCTAAAAAAAAAAGCCAAAAGTTCTAAAAACACTTGTTTTCTATTAGTCGCATTTAAATAACACCGCTTTCTGATGGAAATACATCTTTAATCCACAAAAATACAGGGCAGATGAAAGCAGTTGTATTGCCAACAGCAAAGCTAGGTTGGAAAATAAAAGCTGGGCCCTTTCCCCCATAACATTTTTAAATAAAAGCTAGGCCCTTGCCCCCATAACATTTCGATTCCATAATTTATCTCTCCTCTTCTTACAGATTCCAGTCAAGAATACACGGATTCCACCGGCATAGACCTCCATGAATTTTTGGTGAACACTCTGAAAAGTAACCCCAGGTAGGTGAAGTGGATCCCGTGTTATTGCGGCGGATATGTGACCGTCTTATGACGCCGGTGACTTCTGCACTTGTATAAATTAAATAAATATTGAGCCAAATCTCTTTAGGGAAATAAATTGTTTCTACAAGTGACACATTGAATAACCTTCAGTGTCTCGCAGACTGCGCATTATTACTTCTGCCATCTAAACTCATTTAAAGATCTGGAGCCTGTGACACTGATATTACCGCTAGTCATCATGAACCGGCAGGAAACATCTACTTATGGGGACGTTGAGGATAGACGTTTCCTGGAGGGCTTCGTTCTTTTCTGCATAAAACTTTTTTTTTCTGTTGCCGGTCTCTGTCTGTAGAGGTTTTCATTGTTGGCTGGATTCATGGTAATGATCAAGGTACTTGCTAGGTGAATCTGGTCCGACATGTCATTGAGATGTTCCACAAGGCTCGAGGGAGTAGGAAGGACAGTTAAAGAACAGATATTAAAAAAATGCTGCGTCCAATTAACCTTTATGTGGCTGTGTAATGGATGTTTCCATAGAGATATCTTCTGGTTCCCTCTGGTATGAGGTCTTGAAGGCCACGGGTCTCCAACAGAGTTCTGTTTGGTGGAGAAGAGGTAATCGAAGGTGAGGAAAGTGAGGCCCCTTATCTATTAGTCACGGAAAAGAATGTGTGTTTTTTTTTTTTTTTTTGGAGGACCCAGCTCATCCACGGATACTACAGACAGATGTTGATTTCAATGAAATATGTGTAATATTTCATTTCACCTGTGGTGCTGCTGCTGGGAAATGACACACTTTTTTCCAGGTCCTTCCACAAATTGGAGCTGATTACTGGAGGTCACAGCAGCAGGACATACAGGGATCATCTTAAAGGGGTATTCCCATCACATACAATGGGACCATATCGCTAGGATATGCCCCCATGGTCTGATGGGTGCGGGTCCCACCTCTGGGGTTCGCACCTACAAGGAGAATGGAGCGGGGAGAGCTGTTGCTGGAGGACCCCGGATATTTCCCAGGGTCCGTCCACCACCAATCGCTGCTCCCATGGAAGTGAATGGGAGCGCACTGCGCACGCGCGGCCCCTGCTCCCATTTATTTCTATGGGGCAGACGGAAATAGCCGAGCCAGCCCCATAGAAATGAATGGAGGGCAGCTGCGCATGCGCAGTGTGCCCTCCGTTCATTTCCCCGCTCCATTCTCATTGTAGGTGCGGGTCCCTCTGGCGATATGCCCCCCACTGTGTGTGATGGTAAAACCCCTTTATGGGACTCTTCTTATAGAAAAGGGACAGTACAAGTGGAGCAAAGGATTGCCTGAGAACCACATCGAGCGCCAAAAATAGGTTACCCAAAATAGAAAGTTATTTCAAGGTCATTCAGGTTATTAGAAAGATGTCCACTTGATGGACACTTTATTGAGAAAGCAAGACCATTCCTGATATTGAACCAACATTTCTAGTGATGAATAGAAGGTGAATGAGGCCGCCCGACAAGATTTAGTCATTTTGCTTCTAAATTTAATTTCAAGGATTACAGAAAAGGGATTTTGACGACTAGAAGAACATGGCTACTTACTTCCAAAACACAGCGCCACCTTTGTCCACAGGTTGTGTGCAGCCTAACTCAATTGAAGTGAATGGCGCTGAGCCGCAGTACCTCAAGCAACCTGTGGGTAGGAGTGGTGCTTATTGAATACAATTCTTCTGCTTGCCCTTGGGAACAGACAGAAGTTCACCTTCACCCCGCTGTCAGACA
The DNA here is from genome assembly GCA_033119425.1 of Bufotes viridis. Classification (NCBI taxonomy): domain Eukaryota; kingdom Metazoa; phylum Chordata; class Amphibia; order Anura; family Bufonidae; genus Bufotes; species Bufotes viridis. The sequence continues at coordinate 70,162 of JAKVIS010000218.1, read as the reverse complement.
TGAGACCAATCGGCTTATCTGTCACTGTTCAACCAGTCCAGGGCCAGAGTATTCTGTTCCTTTATGACCAGACCCATTTTGGGGCACAGCTATAACGATCGCCCATTTTTTTTCAAGTAGTTTGTGGTCCTCCCAAGAATTTTATGTTCAGCTTCTTCCCCAAGACCACAGCTTCGGGATCTGCAGCTAAATTAAAAATTATGATCTGTTTTTAAAGTTTATTCGATGAACGATTGCTTTCTTACATTCTGCTGTTTTTTTTTTTTGTTTTTTTTAAGATTTTTGTATTTTTTTTTTAACAAAACAACATATTTTTAAGTCTTTAAAATCCTCGTTTCTTCGAGATATTTATCTCTCAATTATTGTTGCTCGGCAACCAACCTGTTGGCTCTTGGTATTTAAAGAAGCGTCAATAAAGCCTCTGCGTCTTCTCCTCTCCCATCTGCTCGCGGTGGTGTCTGCTGCTTATATTATCAGAGATTAGCTGCCGAGTGCTCGGGAACACGGCTGAATTTCAGGGACGTTATTATCCCATCCTGATTTATGGACTCGGGAGCGCACAATATCATTTTTTTGTAGTTTTCCTCTTGGGCTTAGGTTGGATAGAATCAGATTGCGGTTACGAGACATATTAACTACCCCTCCCCCATCACAGTCCAACGAACCCCTATAGAGATGACGAATGACAAAAGAAGTATGTCCTCCAGCGACGTATGTTGGGGGTTTATGTCTGGCGCATACACCAGTAAATGTTCCTGGTGTAAATGCATCCACTCAACGTCATGTGAACAGACCCTTAGCCTTTTACACGAGACAAATGTTCATTCCTGATTATTGCCCAAGTGTAAACAGGGCAGCGATCATCTTTTTGGGAGATACTGACATTTATGTAAGCTGGTCAGCAGAACATCCCCCATCATAATTGAGACGCACTGCTCCCCGTATGTAAACTGTATGAGTATGAATGATCGCATAGACGATCATTCCTCCCTCTTTCAGTTTGCATCGATCACTCTAAAAAGGTCCTTTTGAAGGAGCACCGATCAACTTGCGGTATATCGCATGCTTGGTGGCAGTGAGTATACCCTGCCGGTATAGCCCCCACAGGGGTTGTCATCCAGCTTTCTCCCAACACCCTTGCCATGCTTTGGTTGAGGTGTACATAGATGGCGGTATGCATTCCCAAGCATGCATTGTGAACGTAGCTGAATGCAAAACTGTCCCCTATTTACTATACCGCAGAAGGGTTGTTTACAAATTAAGTAAAATTTTCTGACAAATTTGGTTGTCACCAGGCTTCCCTAAGCTGGTATAATCTAAAAAATGTTTTTAAGGGTTATTCCGGTTATGTAAAAGTATCCCCTATCCACAGGATTAGGGAATAACTGTTAGCTCGGAGGGGGTCCTCTGGAGAACGTGGAGCCCCCTGGAATGTGGTGGCCGGTTGGGCATGTGTGCTGCTGTTCCATTCATTCCCACAGGAGTTCCGGACTGTAGAGCGGCCTAGAAATATACATGGACCCCCTGCTGATCAGATGGTGATCATGCATCCTAATTAAACTACTAGAATACCCCTTTAAATTGCACCCTTCTGTCAAATTTATATCTGCCTGTGTGAAAGTCGGGTGACATACAATATGGCTGCAATTCCAACTTCCATGGGAGTTGTCATTTTAGTTTTTTTAGAGGGATTGTTTGTGAAAGGAAAAGCGCGCCACTCTTGTCCTGGAGCAGCGTCTGTGGTCTTGTGACTAAGGCTAAACTGCGATACCAGACACAGTTGATGAACAGGAGTGGCGCTGTTTCCATAATAACAAGCCCTTTCATTTGGGACTATGGAGTGCAGGGCATTGTCATTGTATAAACTGGGCTGCGGGATTTGGAAAAGCTGGGTGACGACCCCTGTTCATATTGATTGTCGCCCAACTTTCCATCAAGCAGTTGTTCATGGGCGATTGGATTTTATTCCCCAAATATCTGCATACAGTCAGGACGTTTGGTCTTGCTGACCATTTGTGGTCTCTCTACCATGTAAGAGTGGTCTAAACCCCAAACTTGCAGCTGATTTCCAGACGTCAATGCCGTGTGATCTATTTCCAGTGCTCTTAGGCTCTCGATGTCTTAATCCTTTGTTACAAGTACAATTCGGCACCTGCTGTGCTCGCTCAGCCGCTCGCTGTCGCTATTGTCTCGCCCCCTGATACATAACACTCTGTGTGAGCATTCGAGCTCCTCTTCTGATGAAACCACAGCAGACAAATGTGCAGTGGGGGGGTTTATATATTTGGAGAGGGGGGATCAATCTGTTTTGCAGTGTGCGGACCTCTTAACTTACTGTAAAAAGTGAATTCTAGAATTAAATGCTGAATACCAGAGTCTAAAAAGCATCCGGTAACTGGTATGGACTGGGGAAGAAGACGGATCTGTGAAAAGGGGGATTCAAGTAGTAGCTGTGTCGAAGGCTTTCAGCTTTAAGGGGGTTCTTTGGGATTATATGAGATTGGCGGGGATTCGACTCCTGTTACCCCCGCTGTTAATCTGTTTGAGGAGCCCGCGGTGGTCACTGGAGCAGTCCATTGGCTAGCGGCTGTGCTTGGTATTGCTCACTTGAATGGGGCTGAGCCGCGATTGATGAACGTGACCTCACATGGCCTTGGAAGAGGTCTTGGCGTTCATGTAGCGCTGCAGTTTATTCATAAAGCTGATTGGTGGGGGTGCCTTCAGTCGGACCCCTGCCGATCTGATATTTAGGATACACCCTCTATATTAAAATCCCACAGAACCCCTTTAATGCAGACTGTGCCATATCAGTAATGTTTATTTTTCTAGGAAAACTAATTGCTTGCTGTGGTCTGGATGCATAGGTTAAAGAAGCACTCTAGCATCTAGTGCAGCATTGGCTATTATTAAAGAATAATGTAGAGGCTTGTGTATACCGGTTTTATTTTGATGTACCATTTATATGTTGTCATCTTGCTTCCTCCTTCCCCTTCTGATTTGGTTCCTGTAATAGCCCCTGTGTTTCCCATGACGCCTCTGGCTTTTCATAGACTGGCTTTTTACTCTTCTCATCGAACTTCTTTCCCATCGCTGAAACTACAGTGTATCCTATGTGATGCAACTTCACACTGTTCTCCAATGCTTGCTGCGTGTTAGTAGGAGGCAGGGAAGAGCAGTGTGAGGCTGCATCTCATAGAACACACTGGAGACTCTGCACACAGCACTCACAGATGGTCCAGGCATGTCGCCATGAGTCAGGGTAGTTCTATAAATCAGTAGCTAGTAATCGTATGAACTTGCCTATTGTATCCCTGAACTACCGATTCATGATGCAGAACAGAAATGATATCTTAAGTAGTATTGTATGCTTGGCGGGCTTGCAGAGGAACGAGGAGGATGGAGCTTAGAGGGGATGTGTCTCAGAGCTACTAAGAGGGACTTGATAGTCACACAGGGGAGATTGTCAGCAAGTTCTGATCTGGTGGTCAGACTGGGGAACACGTGATGCAGCTGGGGTGAGAAAAATTGCATTGCTGGAATATTGCTGCTGAGATAGCATTATATGTCCAAAAATATGGGGACAGACTAGCTTACTGCCTAGATCTAATAACTGAACCGAGGGTACTGCCTAGATCTGATAACGGAACCGAGCTTACTGCATAGATCTGATAACGGAACCGAGCTTACTGCCTAGATCTGATAACGGAACCGAGGGTACTGCCTAGATCTGATAACGGAACCGAGCTTACTGCATAGATCTGATAACGGAACCGAGCTTACTGCCTAGATCTGATAACGGAACCGAGGTTACTGCCTAGATCTGATAACGGAACCGAGGTTACTGCCTAGATCTGATAACGGAACCGAGCTTACTGCCTAGATCTGATAACAGAACCGAGGTTACTGCCTGGATCTTGATAACAGAACCGAGGTTACTGCCTGGATCTTGTAACAGAACCGAGGTTACTGCCTGGATCTTGTAACAGAACCGAGGTTACTGCCTGGATCTTGTAACAGAACCGAGGTTACTGCCTAGATCTGATAACGGAACCGAGGTTACTGCCTGGATCTTGTAACAGAACCGAGCTTACTGCCTAGATCTGGCAACGGAACCAAGCTTACTGCCTAGATCTGGCAACGGAACCGAGGTTACTGCCTGGATCTTGTAACAGAACCGAGGTTACTACCTAGATCTGATAACAGAACCGAGCTTACTGCCTAGATCTGATAACAGAACCGAGCTTACTGCCTAGATCTGGTAACAGAACAGAGTTTACTACCTAGATCTAGTAACAGAACCGAGCTTACTACCTAGATCTGATAACAGAACCGAGCTTACTGCCTACATCTGGTAACAGAACCGAGCTTACTGCCTAGATCTGGTAACAGAACCGAGTTTAATGCCTAGATCTGGTAACAGAACCGAGCTTACTGCCTGGATCTGGTAACAGAACCGAGCTTACTGCCTGGATCTGGTAACAGAACCGAGCTTACTGCTTGGATCTTGTATCAGATTCATATTCAGATCCAAGCTTAGTACATAGGTATAGTAAAGGGAAAGAAGCTTAGTGCATAGATACTGTAGGACCAGTCTCAACACAAAAATACAGTAATAGCATCAGGCTGGATTCAAAGATTGGTGCATGCTTTTACCATATGGGTGTATAATATGGATCCCGGATTTATGCCCACGCATCATTCTGTGCGCCTGTGGATAAAGCACACAAGCAGGGGGCAGGGACTTGGATGTCTGAACAGTACAGGCAGCGGCCTTTCAAATGGTTTTCATAATTGATATTCTTGCTCTGCCATTAACCAAACTAATTAATATTAATTTAAATGGTGATTAGGATTGAATTAGTAATGGCGAAAGTAAGCGGAGGATTAGGAGGCTTCACAGTGGCTGCGTCGTCAGAGTAAAAGGGAAGCTCTTAAAACTATTAGTAAAAAGTGGATAAATAATGGCACTGTTCTCTTTATTATCTGTTGGCCATTAATCAGATTTTTTTATTTGTGTTTTAGGGACAGAATGATGCTGCTCAAATTGGAACAGGATATCTTAGATTTTATTTCTACCAACGAGTAAGTAGAGAGAACGCGGTCTCTGAAGTGTGTGCCTTGAGTGTCTCACTAGCTATATACATTCATATGCCATTAGCTCCCCCTTGTGGCGGCTATAGACAGCCAGAATGCAGCCATATTTGCAACCTATCCACAAACAAATAATCGATTTCTGATAAGTGTCTGATTGCTGGGAGTCCTAAGACCATAAATATTAAGGGAGGGGGGTACCCGTGCCTCCGTAGGACTGGAGCAACCATTATGCATTTGCACTGTGGCTTCATTCAGTCTTTTTGGGATAGCAGAATACAGAACTCCGCCATCTTAAGTACCATAGACTTTAAGTGGAGTGCCGCTGATGCATCCCATTCATGCGGGAGACACAGGACCACTGTAGTTACTATCGGCGGGGATCCCAGTGATCACGGATAGCCTGTCATGTGTTGATATAGCAGTATTGAGAGATGTGTATATAGATATGCACATTTAGGTTATGTTCACACAGCCTCATTCAATGTACAACTCGAAAGTCTACAGAAGAAATCCAGAAGTCAGCGTTAGATTTGTGCTGTGGAGGTTTCCAGCGGAAATCTGCAGTGTGAACATGTCCTTGCACTGTAGATACCAGATTATGAAACATTCAGGCTGTGTGTGTGTGTGTATATATATATATATATATATATTATCCCTTTTTGATGCTCGGTCTTGTCTGCTTATTTGTAGAATTCAGCGAAAGAAATTCCCTCCGATGACCTCCTATCACAGGATGCTCCTGCACAGAGTCGCTGCATACTTTGGCCTCGATCACAATGTGGACCAGAGCGGCAAATCTGTAATTGTGAACAAAACGAGCAATACAAGAATGTGAGTCCCGTTCCCAAGCAAATTTCTCGTCTTAAGGGGACTGTAATTATTTAGCAAAACAGCGCCCCATCTTGTCAATGGTTGTGTCTGGTATTACAGCTGGACCCACTGATTATAAACAGGTTGGTCTTGTCAATATGCAAGCTATGCTCTTAAGTCTTCAGCTGTGATGAGTCCCCAGATCTCCTAAAAGCAACTGTCAGTACTGATAATTGAAAGACAATGCTAAAAAGTGCAGAAAACAATGCCGAAAATATATAAATCTATGGTACAAATCTCTCCGAGAGCAGCATCTGGAATACATCTGGGTTGTTGCTTAGCGACTGAAGATGCGGCTCATGTGTGACCACTACGGCTCTCCACGCTTTTGTGGAGATCCAGCATTGGCACTCATGGAATAGAAGGACTGGTGGTGCAGATTTTGGTTCCTGGTGCCAAGGGAATGATGCATGCATCCAAGACCAGGCACTGGATTTCAGATTTCATTTAATTATTATTTTTTTTAATTGGGTGAATATGTGCTTTCTCCAACCCAATGCCGCTAAAAAAAATACAGTGTTACACAAAAAAAAGTTTAAGTATCTTTCCTACCTGAAGTTCACGCGGAAAGAAGAAGAGTCCCTATGAACTTTCCCCAACCTCCTGCTCCAGACGATCATATCTTAGGGGGGGAGCCTGGGCTGCCGCCCCAGTATATTGGCACTCAGGTTGAAGGTTTTCTCCCCTAGAAAGAGAAGGGCCTAGCTTGGCGAGCAGTCGGATGGCCACACACACACTGTAAACCCCCTAAGACTTCCAAGAGGGACCATCCCGTAATTGCACGGCACCCTGAAAAAGTTCTTGGTGTAATGCCTTGTACATCTGACCAGAATAATGAAGATTTTGCAGTAGTGGCTTAGGCAGTTCGAGGTGTGTGCTGAGGAGGTCAGGGGCATATAGCTGGTGACCCATAGTCTAAGGTTTCTTTGATACCCACATGAAAGGTACTGATTCTCCTTGGGGAGATCCAGCTAATACAGGAGTCCTTAGTGCAATGCTCCCTGGGGGAAAAAAACATGCAAAGTAGCCCTCCACAGCCGTCTCTCTAGTGCCACCTATAGAGGACTAGCCTGTAAATGGTGGTTTCCAACCTGTCTCTTTCCTAGAGTTGCAAAGGTAGAGCCAGGGGTGGAATGTGAACTTTAGGCGGCCTTGCAAAAAAAAAAAAAAGCTTAAAAGTGGCCCCATCATTGTAGGCAGACCAACATAAATGGGCGAGGCCTACCATAGTGTGGCAGCATAAAATACCGCCCCTAGCAGAACCAAATACCAAAGTGCCACTAGTCAGGTGCATAAGTACCCAATGCTCCTAAATTAATTAATGCTGAAAACATCAGATCATTATGTACCCGGCTGGAAGCCACGGGGAGAGCTTGGGCGGCCCCCTGGGCATTGGCCCACCTGGAAAATTCTCTGTATGGTCTATGGCCAGTCCACTCCTGTGGGTGGAAGAAATAGCAGAAGGAGAAGCAATATGGCTGATTGATCGATGAAGGGGTGGAGTTTTAGTTATGTGATTGGGGGGACTGTCCAATCAAATTGTAGCATGGTTCTGAGTGACAGAATATTAATGAGGAAATAAACTGTCGGCTCTCATGCGTGTCGAGCACCCTGGTGCAACCGTTGGGGTCGACGCTAGGTAGCTCTTGTCCAAACAGTTTAACCATTTAGATGCCAGTAATGTGGTAACTGAAAATGGCCCCATGCAGACACCTCTGAGTGCAACTACAACTCCTTACTAACTAACTACTAGATACAATGTACTTTATGAGGACGCTGGGGATTGTAGTTTTACGACAGCTGCAGAGCCGCAGGTTGGAAGCAGTTGAGCTGCTTAGTAGCTGGTGTAATGATGCCACTGGTGATCACCAGGTAGTCAGATCCTGCAGTCATGTCCCTTCTATCCAACCCTTACTTGGTAACGTACTGAATGTATGAAAGCAAGAAGTAGGAGGCAGATTGGGAGCATTCCTTCAAGATCAGACTGCGCCGCCTGTAACCCTGGAGCCACATGGGTTTGCTTTGGAGCTGTAGGCACAAAACAGTAGGGTATTTTTTAATGAAGACTTTTTGTAAAATTGATTTATTTTTAATGCACTGGAGAAATAAAAAAAATAAAAAAAAATGGCGGGTCTATTTACACGCAGAAGATTTTCTGCAAAGAGGCTTGCTAAGATTTGTGCAGCGAAAATGGGAGTCTACTCATGTGCTTTCTTAGGGCATGTGTCCTTTTGGATGAAACCCTCCCCATTACAAGCTGGGGTGTGTGTCCTTTTGCTACAACTCTTTCTCTATGATAGCTTGGGAAGTTGTCCTCTGTACTGCAGCTCCCTCCCTATCACAGCTCCGGGTCATGTCCTTTCTGCTGCAACCCTCCCTCAGCTCAGGGAGGCATGTCATTCATGCTATAGCGCTCTCCCTATCACTGCTCAGGGGACATGTCCTTTCTGCTGCAGCTATCTTTTTATCACAGCTCAGGGGCGTGTTATTTCTTCTGCAGCTATCATTATCACAGCTCAGGGAGTGTTTCCTTTCTGATGCAGCTCTCTCCCTGTAACTTTAAAAGCTTCTTACGTTAGATGTGGCTGGTGGCAGTTAAAGGCTGGAACTGAGCACTTGCGACCTCCTCAGCAAATTTAATGGTGGACAGAGAAATAAAGAAAGGAACAAACAGCAGATGGCTCCATTTAGATTTTATTGAAAAATTCAGTGGCCGTGCTGAATGTTTAGTTTATTACAATTACAAAAGTATTCAGATCCGGGTGCTGGTTTGAAAAATGTCAAATATTTTTCCTGGAGATGAACCCTTTAAGGTGATAGCTTAGAAATACCAAAATCTTAATCTCGGTACCTACCCGGGTGATGGTGTCTTTCATTGTCGGCGCCTCTACCTTGTTGCATAGAAAGGCTTCACTGCTGTCAAATTATTAGCGTAATAAAAGTTGACATGTGTTTATTGCTTGCCATGTTCGCTGCCCGCTCTGAGAAATTAGATTGTTAATGAAGGGTTTGAGATGTTCATGTGTCAGGTACGTCCTTGCTTTTGGTTCCTTTTAGTTCTCGGTGCAGCAGCTTCCACATCAGCAAGCATTAGAAGCCGCATATTACAATGAATATTAATAATCTCCTGTGTTTCCTTTCAGCCCTGATCAGAAATTTGAAGAACATATCAAGGATGAGAAGAGCATGGACTTCCAGAAGCGGTACATTCTCAAAAGGGATAACTCCAGCCTAGACAAAGACGATAATCAGGTGGGTGCTGCCGGGGATTTTTGGCTCGACAGATACCCTGAATTATGCTCCAGTCCCGCAGCTAATCCCCTTCTCTACACAGATGAGGATGAGGTTGAAGGATGACAGGAGAAGCAAGTCCATTGAAGAACGGGAAGAGGAATACCAGAGGGCTAGAGAGCGGATATTTGCGCAAGAGGTTGGTGAAATGTTTTGTCGTCTCGTTGGATGTAATGTTTGGCACATGTCGGGCACCTGCATACTCTGGTCTCCCAAGAAAGCATGTGTGCGTCCAGTATGTCAGTAGCACTGCAGGGATTGCTGCTTATTTTGTGGAGTGTTGTGTTTTTTTTTGTTTTTGGACTATAAGATGCATTCCAGGTTAGATGAGAAAAAATAAATAAAACATTTTCTTCCCTATAGTTTAGAAATCCCTAGTGGTCAAGGCTAGTGGAGAGGGTGACTTCTTCTCTGGTGGTCTAGGGTAGAGGAGGTATTAATATTTGATTCCTAATGGTCAAGTGTAGAGCAGCTTTTAAAAGTAACCCATTCACTACCCTAGACCACCAGAGAAGAAGACATAAACCCCTTCACTACCCTAGACCACCAGAGCAGAAAGTATTAAACCCTTCAGTACCCAAGACCATCAGAAGAATCATTGTCGCCTCTGATGGTCTAGATTCCTTGGTGGTCTAGGGTATTAAAGGGGTTATTTTCTTCTGCTCTGCTGGTCTAGGTTAGTGGAGGAGTCAATATTGGTTCCCTTGAGGTCTAGGAGCTTAATGTTGTCATCTCTGGTGGCATAGGGTAGTGGAGGGTTTAATATTCTCTTTCACAGCATGCAGGTTTACTGTAGGATTCCCTGGTGGTCTAGGGTAATTCCTTCTTCCATGGCATTTTAGAGTAGATGAGCTGGGATGAATACATTGGGTGCTCTACTGATTTACTCGCCTCTCCCGGCCCCAGTATTGTGTCCTGGAATCACATCCAGCCTCCCGCTGCAGATCATTACTAGGCAGAGACAGAGAGAAGGATGCAGTTTTAAGCTCCTGTGCATTTCTGTCTTTGATTGGGCAGTGCACTTGATGAGCCTTCTACCCCTATAGAATCATTCCATGATTTTAACCAGTTTAATCTTTTGTGTTCCCTGGAGATAAGTGGCGCCAACTGAGAAAAGCGCTCATTTTATCGTCTACTCTTAGAATTTTTGAATTTGCCGAAAATGTGTTAACGCTAAGCAATCTGTTGCAAGTCATTCTCCTTTGTCTTATCTTTCCATCAGTCCCTGTGTTCTCAGGAGAATTTTCTCACGGATAAAAGGTAAGACGAGGTTCCCCTCCCTCTTTGTACATACCCATATGAAGACCACTGCCTCCATCCCATTAACTGTTCTGTTAAAATACCCACAGAATTCAAGAGGAAGAGTGTAATCTTACCCAGCAAAGGCGCCAGATATTTAGGTATTTAGCCCCGTGCCCGTTCCGTCTGCATGTGTGTCTTCCGCTTTTCTTGTTCCTTCTTTGTTTTTTCTTTCCATATATCTTTACAGTCCAGTTGTATAAATTTTCAGGATCAATAAAGACGCTTCAGGTAGATCAGGAAACAGCCTCTTCAGCAGTACTGAGAATGATGTCAAGTATAATGAGCCTCGCCCGTGGAGCAGTACGGACTCCGACAGCTCCATCCGAAACCTGAAGCCCGCTGTCACCAAAGCTAGCAGCTTCAGTGGGATTTCGGTTTTGACACGAGGGGATAGCTCTGGAAGCAACAAAAGCACAGGCAGGCTTTCCAAAACAGGTATCAGCGGTGTGCACCAGAGAGCCGGCTGCCAAGGCATTTTCTCATGTGTTCATTTTATTTCATTTATTTTTTATACGCTTGAGTTTTTTTCTGTGTGCTTGTGTTCAACATGCCAACGTTTGTGGATTTGTTGCAGGTTCTAACTTTTTAAGGTGGACATAAAAAAAAATAGCGGTCAGACCTCGTGACTACAGCATGCATGCATGTAGGCACCCGGGGGCGGGGGAGGAGAGAAGAGGCTGAAGGTGCCGGCATCAGATTATCTCGGGGGAAGCAATAGTGATTGTCTAGTCACCATTTGCCCTTGAGGATGTCTTTCCAAGTGCCCGTCGGTAAGACGTCCAACCGATCCTGCCGCCATCAGCTGGTTTGGGCAGTTGGCATATAATCTTAGGAAAAGGGCAGATTACACCACTCCAATCTAGTTCATGGCATAAGTGAACCTCATTTAGTTTGTTTCCCCAGAAGCAGTGCCACCCTCCTTCACAGGCTCTGTCTGGTATTGCAGCTCAACCCCACTCACTTGAATGTGGATAAATTGCAATACGCGACACAGTCCGTAGCAAAGAGTAGTGCTGTTTTTAGAAGGAAAAATTCAGACCCTTTTGTTTTTTTTTTCTTTGCCAGTCCCTTTAATAAACCAGCCCTTGAGAATTGGAATAGCTGTGAGAGTCCTTTGCTCGGGCAGACCCATGCATCTTAGTAGAGAGGCGGTAGCAGGGGACTTTCTGGCCATTCAGAAGCAGAGGATCCATGTAATAATTGGAGGCTCTGTTTCCATTCAGTACATGCTAGACTTGGCCCACCTCTTCTCCAGCTGCATGCACCCGACTAGATGACCCCGTTTAGGACATCCATTACTTAGACTCCCTCTAATATGACACCCTGACCCTGGAAGGTTAATAGGTTTCCCCCTGCCAACAATGGCGCCTATCAACTGGATAGCTGATAGATATATGATTGCTGGGAGTCCCACCAATGACGAAAATGGGGTACCCAAATCCCCAGTGTGCATACAACGCCGGTGACCCCTGCTCCTTTCACTCCTATGTGACTGCTGCAGATAGCAGAGTACTGTACTAGAAGTGAATGGAGCAGTGGTCGGGCAAGCAATCACTTGCATCCCTTTCTCTTTTTCTTGTATGCCTCTTATAGTAATTCTCTGCTGGTTTATTCAAAGCCTTTGCATTTTTTTCACCTCCTGTTTTTAGGTCACTTTACAATAGACAAACCACTAATATACTGGTAACTGTAACCCGTGCATGGCTGCAGGAATCCACACATGTAATATGGGCCCCGCTAGACTTTACATGCATAGGGTCTTATTGTACAGAAAGGAGTACTCTCCCTTGCATAGAGCCTCTTCTTTTCATGCAAGGCTATAGGAAGACTTAGGGCACCCTACGGCATAAGTGCCACGCTTGGTCATGCCGCCTTATGAGAATGTCTTACAGTGCTGTATCTGTGCAGAATGGCTTAACTTTGCATGATCTACCCACTGCTCCGTCATTGGTTAAAGGGGACCTCTGAACCTCCTATCGGGATTTCTTGGGCATAGTTGATCACATAGATACTACATACCCGTTTCAAAGTCACCAGTTGGATATTGACTTAAAGGGAGTGCCTACCTTTAAAAACTATATTGGGACTTCATGTAAATTCAGCCTTTGCTGCTGATTTCATATATCTCTTTATCGTGGGTGGAGCTCTGTTTTCCTGATGGAGAGCTCAAATTCCCCTACATCAGGGATCAGCAACCTTCGGCACTCCAGCTGCTGCGAAACTACAACTCCCAGCATGCAAACATGGCCGGCTGTTCTGACAACTCCCATAGAAGTTAATAGAGCATTCTGGGAGTTGTAGTTTCAGAACATCTGGAGTGCCGGAGGTTGTTGATCCCTGCCCTACATAAATGAGTAAAATTCTTGCTCCTGAATCCACCACTAGGGGGAGCTCACTGCGTACGCGTTATACATTGACCTGCATAATAAAATACTGTGCAGTTGTCTCCCCCTAGTGGTGACTACAGGAATCGAGATTATTATTTCAGTCTTACGAACTTGCAGTTAATTTTGTCGCTCTGCACTAGACACACACTTAAGCTGTCCTCGGACATCTGTTTTCTTCTGTAGGTTGGTGATCGTGCAAACCTGTCAAGGCAAATAATAAATTGACAAGGTGATCCTATTGATTTCCCTGGGATGAGTGGTGCCTGGCGGCCTCTTATCTCCTTATAGAAAAAAAAATATATATATGCACATTCATGATTGGACATAGCTTACTTCCAGCCAGCTTTAGGCTACCAGACGTTCATCTGTGCATGTAAGGAATGGGGGGGGGGGAGATATGGGGTCCACCTTTTAACCCTTTGCAACTTGCATGCTTGACTTGACGTGCTTTAGCTACTTGTCTCCCTTGGTTGTTGCGAGCATGAGCCGCCCATTGGTGCTTCTGCTGTCTTGGCAGCTGAGGGGATGGAGGTTAACCTTTTTGCATATGTCAATGTCCTGTTGTATTTTGATCTTTTAGGTAAAAATACAGTTTTTTTTTTTTTCCATTGCTCCTTTCCCATAGGTTCAGAGTCTTCTAGTAGTGTAGGGTCGTCCAGAGGTTCTCTGTCACACTCGCAGCAGCCTCTTCCAGTGCCCGCTGTAAGCCAGCCTTCCCATGACTCAGCCGCCGTCTATCCACCTGTCAGCACTAGTAATTCTCTTTCCTTTGATGGTGGCTTAAGTGGGCAAGTGGCTCCATCTAGTACTAGCTTCTTTTTGCTTCCCTTGGAAGCCACTGGCATTCCACCCGGCAGCATACTGATCAACCCACAAACAGGTTTGTACTTGGCGAAAACCGCTCTGTATATCTCAAGGACATGACTGTGCCAAGCGCTTCTGTCTTTTCATTTGACAGCCTGTTTTAGATTGTATAATTTTTGTTTTCGGTTGTATAGTTTGTTTTTAGAGTCAATAATGATGTTTCATGTAGTTTGTATTATGCTTTTTTTTTTTTTTGTTAGTGTTCTAATATTAATTTATTTATTTATTTTGGTTCTAGATTATATAATGGTTTTGGTTCTAGATTGTATAACATTTCTAGATGTTAAGCCTGATGCAGTGTTATAAAGCAGTGCAAGATCTGTCCATCGTATTAACCATGATGAAGTCTCAGTAGTCTCCGATATCCATGATGCAGCCAACTGGATCCAATACATTTTTCTCAAAAGGGGATTTTCATGACTTAAAGGGGTTGTCCCATCTCAGACAATGGGGGCATATCGCTAGGTTATGCCCCCATTGTCTGATAGGTGCGGGACCCACACCTATATAGAGAACGGAGCCCCGAAAGTGAAGGAGGGGGCACTGCGCATGCGCAGCCGCCCTCCATTCATATTCTGTGGCGCTGGCGAATATTTCCGTCGGCCCCATAGAAATGAATGGGAGTATGGGTTGCGCATGCGCAGTGAGCTCCCATTCACTTCTATGGGAACAGAGCTTGGTGGTGGGCAGACGCCGGGAAATAAATTGTGACTACATCAGATTTTCACTTACTATTAATACAGTGTTGGTTCGTTTTATGATTGTTTAGGTGATTTTTATGTGGTGGTATAATCCTCTGTGGGCATCAAGGTCCATTTTTCTTTTAGATAAGTTAGGCCCATTCAATTTTTGACTGAAAGTTTGGCACATTTTAGGATAGTCGCCCAGTAAACCTTCTCTAATGGAAGTGAATTGGGCTGAGATGGTCGTATAGTTTTGAGTCTCGAAAGTTGTTAGAAAAGTTCACTAAGCGGCCTGTTTCGTCCATTAGACCTGTGTTTTCTGTGATTAATGGGGTATTCCTGAAGGTAAGTTATCCCCTATTCACAGGATAGTGGACAACTATCAGATCGGCGAGGGTCCTACCGCCAGGACCAGCACTGATCACGAGAACAGGGGCCCCGTACCCCGTGCAGGCCCCATGCTGCTCCCCTAAAATGACCAGAGTGGCCAGTTGCACATGTGCGCTACCGCTCCATTAATTTCTGAGAGTTTCGGAGATGTACATCACTTCCACCGAACTGATAACTTTTTTTCCTACTGGAATACCCCAGTAATGAACAGATTTAGGCGATGTACCAGTTTTATTAATATTTCATGTTTTGACTATTTCAAAATTTCTGTGAATGTAATTTTCCTTGGCGATCGAGAATCCACGGCCCTGTTCACACTAGGGTCATGACCATAACAGAGCTATGGTGGGTCCATTTTTTTGAACAGATCCCAACTAATTTTGATGGGTCCCGTTGGCTTATAACCGGGTCCAGCTAGATTGTGAGCCCCATTGGGGGACAGTTGGATGCTAATGTCAGTAAAGCGCTGCGGAGTATAGTAGCGCTATATAAGTGCATAAAAAAATATAAAATTAAAATATTTTCAGTTTTTTGACGGTAAGAATAGCGACTCAAGCTGCCAAAACTGGTGGCAATGTCTTCAGGTCATAAAACAGAGCGCCCTAGTGTGAACATGGCCTAGAGCAGCTTAGAACAAGTTTGAGTTAATTATTTTTTGTTTTTAGGTTAACGTCTTATTGACTTCCTGTGTATGATGAAGATGAAATCACAGGGCTGACTCTTATGTTTCCACAGGTCAGCCATTTATAAACCCAGACGGCACTCCAGTCGTGTATAATCCTCCTGTGACTCAGCAACCAGTTAGGACCCAAGTGCCTGCCCCAGCGCCCCCTCCTCCCCCACCACCTCCTCCACCACAGCAATCTTCCAGCCACCTAATAACCCAGGTATGAACAGACACTGGTCACAGGATTATTATTTTTTTGGCTAGTCCTGGGACAATCCCTTTAAGAAATGAAATACTTTACGTTGAACTTGCTCAAACTTGAGGATGTCGCTGGCCCTGGTTTGACACATTGGTGCTATGATAATCCTATTCTGTGTTTTGGACGGTGACTTCCACAGCACAGTACCCCCCCCCCCCCCCCCCCCATAGAGGAACAGGATCTGTCTTGTGTCATATTAGTAGCCGAGAGATATGAGTAAGCGAAAATGAATGAGCGTTGACCAAGCGAGGCACCGAGTATCAAATGACCATCCTCAGCATTAAAAAAAAAAAAAACGAATTCCAGACGCGGGGCCAGAGTATGAATGGAGTCTGACACAGCTGTCAAACTTTTGTGTCTTAACGTTTCAAATTTACTTTTTTGTCACCCGTAAAGAATTCATTTTTGCTACAGATATGGCACCTGTTTTACTATTATATTTTTGGACCTTCTTAAAGAGCATCCGGCAGCATGATCTACGCTATTTAACCAGACATGCAGCCTGATGGGGATGATCCTGCAGATTAAAACTATACCTGTCTTGTAAAAATCGGTTGTGACGATTCTGAGAAATAAGACTTGTAGTCTTTATGCAAATGAGGGCTTCAGTGCACCGAAAGGCCCTAAGATTTCCAGTGCTGGCCACACCCCTCATTGCTCCTAACCCTTAATTTGCATAAAGAGCAAGGTCCCCACCCCACCCCAGGAACACTCAAAGCGATTTTCACAAGACAGGTATCGTTCTAATCGGCAGGATCATCCCTACCTGATTGAATAGGGTTCATCCTGCTGCTGTGTGCTCCTTTAACATGAACTCTTAAGAACGCTACTGTGCCAATAGTAATGATAAAAAAAAATAATAATTATTGTCAATAGATGGCAGAGCACTTCCAATTTAGAAGGCTCTGAGTTCTTGTAGTTCAGTTACAATGGTTATCTGCAGTTCCGCTTTCCGCCACTGTTATCAGCAGCTGTTTTACGTCACCTCTTCCCACTCTATTGTAGCTGATATTTATGGTCAAAACGCAAATTTCTTTATTTTCAAATATTATAGTTCTGGGGGTAAAAAAAAAACACATCTACACCGCTCCCCTTATTTTTCACTGTTGTTTGAAATCTATCATTTTAGAAAAGAATTGGAGCCGTCCTTAAAGGGGTTCTCTGGAATTTGTGTATTTATGTCCTTTCATCAGAATAGGTCAGTAAGATCGCATCATTAGGGGTCTGCCACACACACTCCCGTTGATCAGCTGTTTGGGAGTAGCTCCGGAGCTACACAGCTCCATCCCAGTGTATAGTGGACGGAGCTGATTTCTGCAACGTGACCCCACTGAACTGAATGCTGCCGTAAACCACTACAATATGGATGGAGCCGTGTCGTTATGGCGCCAATTTGCAGCGCCACTCCCGAGCACCGGCTTGGTGGGGTGTTGACCCCATGCCGATCTGATATCCTACCCTGAGGATATATAAAAAAAAAATCTCTGGAGAACCGCTTTAAACTTGCGACAAGTGTTGCTCAGATCACTGGCAGTCGCCGTTGTTGTTATGCAACCCGACAAACGCCGTCGCAATATAGCGAATGCGATACAGCTATCGGTTTGCATAAAATCATGTAAGCCGGTGTCCTATCAATATGCGGGCGAGTGAAAAGCTTATTTTAGGCCCCGTAACTCTGCTTTGGCTGGAAACCGCCATCCGTGTAATGTTATGTGGACGGCTCAGGCAGGCGTGGAATGCAGTCTCCGCGGAGCGGTTCTGAGTGACAGCATATGGAAAACGAATTAAGCATTAGTGTGGATACAGACATATTGTAGCATCGACGGAAGGAATTCGCCGCACTCAGCAGCTTCCATATTTGAATGCTTTATTAATTCCACGTGTCGCCCAATACATGTGGGGAATTGTGAAGAGCACATTGCCCTTGGACAAGGGTAAGATGGAGGATGCCATGAATTTCTTTCTTTACCGCCGTACGGGTTGTTTATATGAAGCCAGTAGCGGTGAGGTTATTACCCGGGACACTTGAAAAGACCCAAAAATGAACAGAAAATATCTGAAAATATCAGCAGTTTTGTTTTTTAGTTTTTTGCTTTGTCTAGTGATACGTGGCTAAATGTGTTTTCTGTTTAAATTATTTTATTAAAGGGGTATTCCAGTAGCAAAAAGGCTGCTGCTTGTATTAAAGAGGCATTCCAGTTGTCCTCAGGGGAGGTGATAACTGTTGGGTTGGTGGGGGACTGATTACAAAATTAGGGGTTTCATGCCCCTCCCATTTGTATGGAGTAATGGTAGAGCATGTGCGTGACTGCAACGTTCAAAGTGTGCGGGTCTGCCGGAGATAGCGGACTACAAGGCTCGGCTGTCTCAGTCAGTCCCATAGAGGTTGAACAGATCAGTTCTCCGCCAATTCTGTGGATTAAGGTTGACTGGAATCCCCCTTTAATACTCCTCCAAGACATGTCTATCATGCCATTCATTGTGACTGTGGGTCTCGCATGTGAATTCAAAGGGGAATTGATCTTGGCTTTGCACCAGTTTTCAAGTGTAAAAAAAAGAAAAAATTTACATAGAAACTTTTTGCCTTTTTTTTTTTTTTTTTTTTTTTTTTTTTACACCTTTTTCTTATTTAAAAGTCACAATAAAGGTAGCAGAGCTGAACAGAGTTACTATAATTTATGCCAGAGTTTAGTGTAAATTATAGTGCAAATCCGTGCCAGCATGTAGCTAAAGAGGCTGTGAGCGCCGCGTCTTCTCTCTTACCGTTCAGTCTCGTTTTGAGTGTTTCCATCTCTGTTTTTCTTGTCTTTTATTAACCAAGTTTGTTCAACTGTTACTCCTTCAGCCTATCCGGTCTCTGCCGTCCTCCTCGCAACCTCTTGTGTCATATTAGTAGCCGAGTATGATATGAGTAAGCGAAAATGAATGAGCGTTGACCAAGCGAGGCACCGAGTATCAAATGACCATCCTCAGCATTAAAAAAAAAAAACGAATTCCAGACGCGGGCCAGAGTATGAATGGAGTCTGACACAGCTGTCAAACTTTTTGTGTCTTAACGTTTCAAATTTACTTTTTGTCACCCGTAAAGAATTCATTTTTGCTACAGATATGGCACCTGTTTTACTATTATATTTTGGACCTTCTTAAAGAGCATCCGGCAGCATGATCTACGCTATTTAACCAGACATGCAGCCTGATGGGGATGATCCTGCAGATTAAAACTATACCTGTCTTGTAAAAATCGGTTGTGACGATTCTGAGAAATAAGACTTGTAGTCTTTATGCAAATGAGGGCTTCAGTGCACCGAAAGGCCCTAAGATTTCCAGTGCTGGCCACACCCCTCATTGCTCCTAACCCTTAATTTGCATAAAGAGCAAGGTCCCCACCCCACCCCAGGAACACTCAAAGCGATTTTCACAAGACAGGTATCGTTCTAATCGGCAGGATCATCCCTACCTGATTGAATAGGGTTCATCCTGCTGCTGTGTGCTCCTTTAACATGAACTCTTAAGAACGCTACTGTGCCAATAGTAATGATAAAAAATAATTATTATTGTCAATAGATGGCAGAGCACTTCCAATTTAGAAGGCTCTGAGTTCTTGTAGTTCAGTTACAATGGTTATCTGCAGTTCCGCTTTCCGCCACTGTTATCAGCAGCTGTTTTACTTCACCTCTTCCCACTCTATTGTAGCTGATATTTATGGTCAAAACGCAAATTTCTTTTTTTCAAATATTATAGCTCTGGGGGTAAAAAAAACAAACACATCTACACCGCTCCACTTATTTTTCACTGTTGTTTGAAATCTATCATTTTAGAAAAGAATTAGAGCCGTCCTTTAAAGGGGTTCTCTGGAATTTGTGTATTTATGTCCTTTCATCAGAATAGGTCAGTAAGATCGCATCATTAGGGGTCTGCCACACACATCCCGTTGATCAGCTGTTTGGGAGTAGCTCGAGCTACACAGCTCCATCCCAGTGTATAGTGGGCGGAGCTGATTTCTGCAACGTGACCCCACTGAACTGAATGCTGCCGTAAACCACTACAATATGGATGGAGCCGTGTCGTTATGGCGCCAACTTGCAGCGCCACTCCGAGCACCGGCTTGGTGGGGTGTTGACCCCATGCCGATCTGATATCCTACCCTGAGGATATATAAAAAAAAAATCTCTGGAGAACCGCTTTAAACTTGCGACAAGTGTTGCTCAGATCACTGGCAGTCGCCGTTGTTGTTATGCAACCCGACAAACGCCGTCGCAATATAGCGAATGCGATACAGCTATCGGTTTGCATAAAATCATGTAAGCCGGTGTCCTATCAATATGCGGGCGAGTGAAAATCTTATTTTAGGCCCCGTAACTCTGCTTTGGCTGGAAACCGCCATCCGTGTAATGTTATGTGGACGGCTCAGGCAGGCGTGGAATGCAGTCTCCGCGGAGCGGTTCTGAGTGACAGCATATGGAAAACGAATTAAGCATTAGTGTGGATACAGACATATTGTAGCATCGACGGAAGGAATTCGCCGCACTCAGCAGCTTCCATATTTGAATGCTTTATTAATTCCACGTGTCGCCCAATACATGTGGGGAATTGTGAAGAGCACATTGCCCTTGGACAAGGGTAAGATGGAGGATGCCATGAATTTCTTTCTTTACCGCCGTACGGGTTGTTTATATGAAGCCAGTAGCGGTGAGGTTATTACCCGGGACACTTGAAAAGACCCAAAAATGAACAGAAAATATCTGAAAATATCAGCAGTTTTGTTTTTTAGTTTTTTGCTTTGTCTAGTGATACGTGGCTAAATGTGTTTTCTGTTTAAATTATTTTATTAAAGGGGTATTCCAGTAGCAAAAAGGCTGCTGCTTGTATTAAAGAGGCATTCCAGTTGTCCTCAGGGGAGGTGATAACTGTTGGGTTGGTGGGGGACTGATTACAAAATTAGGGGTTTCATGCCCCTCCCATTTGTATGGAGTAATGGTAGAGCATGTGCGTGACTGCAACGTTCAAAGTGTGCTGGGTCTGCCGGAGATAGCGGACTACAAGGCTCGGCTGTCTCAGTCAGTCCCATAGAGGTTGAACAGATCAGTTCTCCGCCAATTCTGTGGATTAAGGTTGACTGGAATCCCCTTTAATACTCCTCCAAGACATGTCTATCATGCCATTCATTGTGACTGTGGGTCTCGCATGTGAATTCAAAGGGAATTGATCTTGGCTTTGCACCAGTTTTCAGAGAAAGAAAATTCACATAGAAACTTTTGCCTTTTTTTTTTTTTTTTTTTTTTACACCTTTTTCTTATTTAAAAGTCACAATAAAGGTAGCAGAGCTGAACAGAGTTACTATAATTTATGCCAGAGTTTAGTGTAAATTATAGTGCAAATCCGTGCCAGCATGTAGCTAAAGAGGCTGTGAGCGCCGCGTCTTCTCTCTTACCGTTCAGTCTCGTTTTGAGTGTTTCCATCTCTGTTTTTCTTGTCTTTTATTAACCAAGTTTGTTCAACTGTTACTCCTTCAGCCTATCCGGTCTCTGCCGTCCTCCTCGCAACCTGTTCAGTACCCAGCCGTCTCCTATCCACCCCCGCTCCTGCAGGTCTCACCCACTCAGCAGTACACTGTGGTACTATCTTCTGCTCTCTTGTCTCTGTGCTGCTTGTATCTCTGTACATGTGATGTGTTTGTGTCTAAAGTGGAAGTTTTATGTTAGTGGATATCTTTAAAAAAAAAAAAAAAAGTTTATTTTCAAGCAGATAGTTGACCCCTCCCCTCAATTTCTTTTAAGAGATAGTTAAAAAAAAAGCTTGTTCTTTGGACCCCACTAGGGGGTGCAAAACATTAACAGCTGCATGTGATTCCTATTGACCTGAATAGATACACAACTACATATGTTTGGACCCGGTCCTGTTGGGATGTAGACAATGTAATTGTAGATATGATGTATAATAATATAGAAGGTGATTGATTCATTACCGAGGGCATCAACCATGAGCTCGGGCGGGTGGAGGCGGTTGCATCCACCTTTCACAGATAAACCTTCTATTCAGTGTTTTTAATTAAGTGAAATTGTTCAGTTGCACTGAGATTTTCCTTCATTTTATGTGTTAGGGCTTCCTGTGATTTCTTTTTGTTTAGACTTTGTTTAGACTTTTTGCATGTTCATTTTTAAAATGCATTAAAAAAATCCTGAAGGACAAAATAAAAGGTGAAGAAATGATAGTGTTTGAAGATGAATCACCTCAAGTGCAAATGTTTAATGAGAAAAAAAAAAAAGTTTGAGTAGATTAATTTGGCTTGGGGATGGTGTTTTGTTCTTTTTTTAATTGAAATTCCTGGGTATATTAAAACAATATAAAATACAGTATTAAAAAAATAGAAAATTATATAAAAATATAAATATGGAAGAAGTCTTAAGATTATTTAAATTATACAACATAAAAATTATAAACATCTTATTCTTAAATAGAAAATGTGTATAAAGATATACAATTATATAAAATATAATAGTCATTAATATAAATATAAAAATGATTTAAAAACAGATGTAGATATATAGAACGACGAATATAAAAATTACATTAAGAAAATATTAAGTTCTCAGCTGTGGACTAAGGCAGAGATGGGTTCCACCTTAATAATCACCCTTATGAAGTAATTTTATTTATATATTTTTTAATACATTTGGGTGACCCAGGCTTATTACATGTATATATTTTTTTGAACATTGACTTTTTTTTAATTAAAGTTTTACATCCAACAAATATGTAGATTATTTTATACCTAATATTTTGGGTTTCAATATTCCCAAATAGTACTTGAATGTTTTCTTTCTTTTTAAGGCCAGTTTTAATAAGATACCTGCATAATGCGCTCATAAGCCACAACCTCAGCTCATTCCCGATAGCATCCACTTTCCAGATTGATTGTAATATCTGGTGACTTGCTAATTCCCTCCACATTACTGTGTCTTCAAGAATCTGCTGTAACCTGAGCCTAATAATCGCCTATGAGGTGAAATCGGGAAGAAGGTGAAGCGCCACGTTCCGTAATACCTTTTATATAACCGGTTTACGTTTTTTTTTTATAGTCTTGATGTTAATTTTACATCATGGTAACTCTAATTATCCTAATATCACTATAATGACCCCCCCAGACTCCCCTAATCACTGTTTTTTGGATCGTCCTTTTTATAGGTTGTCCGAGATTTTGCAAACGCATTCCAAAGCCACGCTGGCAGAGCTATCTATTTTCTTAATTATTTTTTTCACTCGGGAGACGTGTTCTGTATTGTTCCAGGATATAGTATGAACATTGCTGCTCTAAGCTATTTTTTTTTTTTTTGCTCTCCTCGGGGATGGTCGATAAGAAAAAATTAAGATGAATCAACATTACTTTAATTGTCAAGGTGTTAATTAAGTTAAAAAGAGGAACGGGCTTTTTATTTTCCTTTTGCCTTTTTTTTTCCCTCTTTGCCTTTTTTTTCTGATGCTTTGCTTGTGATGACTGAGAATTTCTATACATTCATTTATTATTATTTTTACAGTTTAGGGGTTTTTACTTTTTTATGCTGCTGCCTTGTTCTAGAGATGTTATTAATGTATTTTTATTTTTACTATGCTCATATGATTTTTGGGGAGATTTTTTGAATAATAAAAAACATAATTGATAGGATTTTTTATATAATATATATATATATATATATATATATATATCCTAAGAAAATAGGTTTTATATATAAAGTTTTAGGAATTTCAGTATATAAAGATTACAGTATTAATAATTATTTATGTATTGCTATTTTTAATATAACTAAAATATTTTCTTCTTTTTTTAATTTTTTATTATATAGCCAGACAACCTGGGCTCCCAGTTTAGCCATATGAGTCTTGCCAGACAGCCTTCGGCAGAGTCTTCAGATGCCCATTCGACCATGTTCCAGTCCACCCTGGTGCTTCAACCTTCTGCTCAGTCTGGCTACATCATGGCACTCCCTCCTCCCCCTCCTCCGCCGCCACTTGGACAACCTTTACCACCCCCCAACTATTCTGCCTCCAGCCAGCCTGTCAATCCCACAGTGCTGCAGCCGCAGGGATACATCCAGCCCCCCTCTCTCCAGCAGGTACGCGGCTCCCCCGAGACCCGCTCAGGTGCTAATGAGCAAGATGTCAGTAAAGGACACCGAGCGCTTCTAGCGGCAGCTAATGGGGAAGCCATAGTTATTAGTGGAATCCAGCTTTGGGCTTGAAGGTTTATTAGGTGACAACAGACTAATTTGCAAATGTCTGTACTTTATGGGTGGAATATTCTGTGTGGAGATGAGAATTATTAACGTGTTTTTTTTAGCCTAATTTTGCATAGGTTAACATTTTGCAGTCATGAAGTTTCACTGGCGGCAGCTTTACTGACATTGTTATATATTTCTATTAACTCGTTAAGATATTCAGATAAATTAGAGAAAAAATAAAATGTATATTTTTTTAAATATTGTCAATGATAACTATAACATTTTGCCTAAGGATGTTTCCCACTATTAAAAAAATAAAAAAAAATGTAATCAGATATCATATAGTACATGACAATCTCTTTAAAAAAAAAAAAAACTAGAACCAACCCTGTTCTTCACGTGGATGCAGAGATTATTCACTGCTCCAATTGACTTGCTAGGTTTATTTCAAACTTGGCAGTCCAATGGGGTGTGTCCTTTCTGCTGCGGTTCTCCCTAGCACAGCTCGCGGTGTGTGTCCTTTTTGCTGCAGCTCTTCTTGCCATAGCTTAGGGGATGTGTCCTTCTTTCCACTAACCTGTCACAGATTTTAAGCGGGTGGCAATTGAAGGATGGAACGGATCATGTGCAGCCGCCTCAGCGCTGTACAATAGATTTTATTATATAACTCGGTGGCTGTTGTAAATTTTTAATTACATGCAGTTACAAAAGTATTCAGATCCAGGTGCTGCTTTGAAAAATGTAGACTCTATAATTTTTTTTTTTTGTGTAACCCATTATTTATTTTATTTTTATTTTTTTTAAATTTTTCTCACTATGTCTAGATGCCAACCTGCTACTGTGCTCCAAACCAGTATCCTCACGTGAACCAACAATACCGACCCGTATCATCTGTCCAGTTTAGTTCTCAACCAAACCAAACACTGCCACAAGCTGCCCCCCACCAAACAGGTTTGTATGTTTCTCTACCTTTAACCCTCCCCCCTCCTGCCCATTCCTGCGCTGCGGGTTAGACATGGAGCGGCGGGATGCGGGCCCGGGGCGCTGTATGAGAGGGTTTAAGTTTCTCACAGTGAACCGGTCTCTTTTCCAGCCACTTTCTCTTCTTCGGTTTTACGTCTTCTGCTTCTGTAGCAATGTCTTCTCCTGGCTGCAGCAACAAGATTTTGAGATTTCCTAAATTCTTCCTCCATATTGTACAATGGCGTCATTATCGGGGTGGTGTGGGATAACACTATACAGCAGTGATCTCCTACCTGATGCTATTTAGCTGTTGCAAAACTACAACCCCCCTATCGTGCCCTACAGGTTGTCAGGACACGATGGGAGCTGTAGTTTTGCCACAGTTGGGGATCATTGCTGTACGGCTGTATTTGTTGCTTCCTTCTCAGTTCGTGCTAAAAGAAATCGCACAACATTTGCTCTTTTGCCGCCACATTCATTGTTATGTTGCCTTATTTACAGCATACAAGTGAAAGCGGGCTGAACTGGTAAAATATGGATCAGTGGTTCTAACTGGTGGTTGAGCGAACTTGTGTTTTTCAAGTTCGGCGTTCGGCTATATGTTCAATTCCGTTATCACGGAATATAACGGAACACACCACTGATCCGTTATGCAGCCCATTGACTTCTATTATGACAGAATGCCTCTTAAAGGTTTCCGTGGTGCATTCCAATTATATTCCGTGATAACGGAATCCATAACGGAGTTGCCCAAATACCCGAACTTGAAAAACACACGTTCGCTCGTCCCTAGTTTTAACCCCACAGTAGTATATGCAATTATTACGCCTCCGTAATAGAAAAGCCGCCTGTTGACTAAATGGTGACAAGCCAGATCTTGAAAGATTTGCAGTCTCACGATTTCAGCCATATTGTACAGCAAGCGGCTCATCTGAATTTTAGCTCCCCCCCCCCACCTGTCCCTCCATTTCTTGATATATATGAATACACTCCAGCCCATGCTGTTAGCTCATGAAGAATGCAATATGGGGTCCTGATTATGAATCCGATGCGGGGTGCCGTCTGCATAGCGCTCTTATTATTCCCTGTGTCAGTGTGGGTTTCCTTCGGGTATGCGGGTTCCCTCCCACACTCGAAAAACGCTGATGGGTTACATTGGCTTATTAGAAGCGGATGAGATGGGAACTGCGACTGATTCCAACGTATGGTACAGACTAATTTAGGATTATACAGACTTGCCGGATCTCCTCTGTACTGGGCGTCTGAAATCAAAGATGCATGCTTGTGGCAGAGGCAGACACAGATGGCTAGGGACCCATGTGCAAGAACAGCATATGGGCCCCGGTTATCCAGTAACTCATCCTGTTACCCGTAATCGGGAGTTCAGTACCTCAGTTCTTTACATGCATTCTGGATGTAGCGGTGACATGGGCCCCATTACCCAATGAGTCCCTGTGCAGCTAGACCAGTTTGCCCTTTTGGCCTGTCCGCTTCTGAGCGTTGGGCCCTTACCACTTCACTGATTGTTTTTTGATATTTAAAGTGATGTCACTAGTCCTAGCAGGGGTGGGGGGTCACCTGGCAGTGTCAGTCTGATCCTGCTTTTATTGCACCTTCACCATACATGCTGATCACCCCCCTCCAACTGTAAATGTGTGTTATTTCTGCCTTTTTGGCTACATGTCCAGGTCAGCCTTGAAGTCCGTCCATCACTGTATGGCCCATTGTGGAGGCCGCAGCGGCCTTTATTCCAGGTCTCCTTTGTGCTGTAATTGAAATGCAAATGAAATGCTCTTGCATTGTGTAGTTAAAAGCTCGGGCCGACTCTCGTGTCATGTGCCGCTATACAGGGAGTGCTACTCGAAGCAAGTGTCGCTGTTGATGCACGGCAGGGGATCGTTTGTTCATGGAAAGGGCTTAAAACTTAACAGGAGACTTCTGCTGATCTGTTATTTCACCTCAGACAGAGAATTGTACAGGGGGAGGTTGGACTTGTGCATTGAGTCTATAGACCACCTGCAGACCGGTCTGCGCCGCCAACCGTTGTGTCGTGGTCAGTCCTCAATACCCCACAGATGTAGTGGTGGTGCAGTCTAAGATGCATATGCTTCTGATATTAACCCCTTAACTTAAATTCATGTGCATCTAGGCCGTTGCAGGAAGGTAATACAAACTGGCACATAAGGGGTGTAACGTGGGAGCAGCTGTGCGACCGCCATCCCTGGTGCCTGTGATTGACAGTCCCGCACTAACAGCTAGGATCAGATGAACTCGGATCCTGGCGGTTTAACAATTGAAGTGCTGCAATATGCAAACTGAGGTCCTACAGATCTTGGCAGTTTAACCATTGAAGTGCTGTAATACGCAAACGCTGATCCTGGCTGTTTAACCATTTAAGTGGTGCAAGCTGCGCTGGTGAGAGTGAGGCGCCCACCCCTCCATCTTCCTGCAAGACCTGCCGTTACAACAGCTGGTAGCCTAGAGCCTAACAAAGGCCTTAAAGGTTCTTAGGATTTGTGCCCGTTAGGACATATTTTAGGATTTTAGGCACTGGTCGCATTGAATTTCAACACGTTTGACATATTCTCTGGGAAAGCTTCAAGCATAGGAGCCCCGTGACCTGATGTATAGTGTACCCTTAATTATTTTTTTACTGTATGGGTTTTCAATACAGAGGCGCTAATAATAATGGAAAAAAAACGTGGATTTATGGTGAAAAAAGTTCTTAAGGGGTTGTCGGGGTTTAGAAGGACCTGGCTGCTTTCTTCCCAGAACAGCCTCACACCCGTCCATGGCTTCTCTCTGGGATTGCAGCTCAGCTTCCTAGAAGTAAATGAGGCTGAGCTGCAATACCACCCACAACCAGTGGAAAGTTGTGGCGCTGTTTTTAGATGAAAGCAGCCACGTTTTCTAAGCCTCTACAAGGGCTTAATGTTTGAACCATGTTTGTGATTTGGTCCTTGACCCCTGCTTTACCCACCATTTACAGGTGATGCATTTTCTTCCATAATTTCTCTATGTACATTGCAGCTTATCCTGCAGTTATGCCCAGCCAGCAGCCAACCTACCACCACCAAGGCATGGTGAATGTGCAGCAGCCTCAGAGTCAGACGTTGGTCAGCGGGCAGCATGGCAACATTGCCAATCCCATCCAAGGTGTTATGGTGCAGTACTCCTCAGTGCCCTCATACCAGGTAGTGCCAGTAAGGCTGTGATAAAGCATTTTGTACTAGTGTTGTAGTCTCTTTAGCTGAAGAGATGCCTTATAAGATGTAGTAAACGGATGGGCTTGTTTTCTTAGGTTCCCGTTCGGCAAGGCTCCCAGTCTGTGCCACAACAGCCATATCACCAACAGGTGCTCATTCCTAACCAGTCCCACCAGGGCCAGTTACCAACCACGGGGATGCCGGTTTTCTACAGCGTCATCTCACCGGGACAGCAGAATAACCTGAGGTAGGGACAATATGTAAAATATCTACCGCCCGGCGTATTGTACTATAATAGACTATGACAGCGAATACACCTTGTGCTTCACAGCTCCTCAGTGGGGTATATGCAGCATCCAGGATCCGACCAGATGCAATTTCCAAGGGCAACCCCTCCTTGTAGCTCTCAGCCACTGCCGGGTCCTCAGTGTGCAGGTATACAGTGTACGTATGCAGAAAATATTGATGTATGTGGAATAGATAGGCTCTGGTATTGCACTTCACTTGAGTGCATTGAGCTGCGACACCAGAGACGGTCCACGGGCGGACGTGGGGCTGTTTCTGAACAAAAAGCAGCTCTTTTCTGGTCTTGGACCATCCCTTTAACATAATAATCAGTCTGTTAGATTTGTTAAATGCACTGAGCTTTTAGTACAGTTTTTATTTTTCTCCTTACTTTTAGCAGTACCAGTGCCGCCCCCTCCTGGTGGAATGGTAATGATGCAGCTAAATGTTCCTAACAACCCACCACCTCAAACACATTCACCACCTCAGTGGAAGCCAAATAAATATTATTGTGACCACCAGAGGGCTCATAAAACGGAGTATGGAGGCTTGGATCTGTCTGCACAGGTAAATGAAGGGGGCGCTCTTGTGTCCATAGCGTTTTGGTGGTTTTAAATGGGTTCTTATTATTTATTGTGACTCTGGCGATGGATATTGATGACTTATCCTGGGGAGCGGCATTCAGTATTGAACTCCTGGAAAACCCCTTTAAGTTAAACCTCCTATCAATAGGTTGGATGATCGAGAGTAGTACTCCTCCCAGAGTATTGGCATGAATATAATATAGGTGAAGAGACCGGCTGTAGATATGTGCTGCTTTTCATACAGATGGATGTATGTAAATAAAAGAATGTTGTTTTTGTTTTTTGGCCCCTTTTGCAGCATAGTTCACATCTAAGCAGCCCCATCACATCGCCCACTCAGTCACCGGTTCCTGTCCAATTAACCAACATGAAAAATATCCGCCCTGGTTTATCACCTCTCCCTCTAGTTCCACATTTTTCTAGACCGTTTGCT
Source organism: Bufotes viridis (assembly GCA_033119425.1). Lineage (NCBI taxonomy): Eukaryota > Metazoa > Chordata > Amphibia > Anura > Bufonidae > Bufotes > Bufotes viridis. The sequence goes on along the minus strand of JAKVIS010000218.1, from coordinate 40,668 downwards.
CCAGGACAAGGTAAGTGGACATATATTTGTCTTTGAAAATATTGCACTGCACCTCCTAGACCAGGCATCAGAAACCTGTGAAACTACAATTCCCAGCATGCTCCATTCATTTCTATGTAAGTTCTTAGAAGAGCAGAGCAACTATGCATGCTGGGAGTTGTAGTTTCACAACAGCTGGGATCCAAAGGTTGCCTACCCCTGTCCTAGACACTAGGGGGATTCGAGTGACCATACACATAAGAGCAAAATTGATCGACTCCACCGATTTCGTCAGGTCTGACTGATCTTATGTTTATATAGAGGCGAAAGGAAAGAGAATCCTGCTGATTGTGCCGCCAGTTGACCAGTCAAAACTTTTGGCAATTGGAGACTGTTTAAAGGGCATGCCTAACTTTGAGTACCATTTTAAATCTTGTATGTAAATAGAATCTACATAAAAAAAATAATTTAGTAAATACATTACATTACTTATTCTGCCCGTCTTATGCCTCAGAGTTGCTGATTTTCATCTGAAACTGTCAACAGACCCCTAACAGCGTATCCGAGCTTCTGTAACGCTAGTTGGTTTTCATGCATTACATGACTGAACAGTAAAGATGACACTTCCCAGCATTCAATTCACTAGATCACGCTCTATACAGATATTTGAACCAGCCAGAAATAGTAGGATTTTTCAGCTCTTAAGCCTACAGAATTGTGAATGCTGCTGTGAAGTATACTACAGTATCCTTTGGATCTGGACCAGTACATAAGTAATATGAAGTGTGCACACAGTGACTCCCCCCAACATAATGGTGAATGCAGCTCTGGAGTATCATACAGGATGTAACTCTGGATCAGTACAGGATAAATAATATAATGTATGTACACAGTGACTCCACCAGCAGAATAGTGAGTGCAGCTCTGGAGTATAATACAGGATGTAACTCAGGATCAGTACAGGATAAGTAATGTAATGTATGTACACAGTGACTGCACCAGCAGAATAGTGAGTGCAGCTCTGGAGTATAATACAGGATGTAACTCAGGATCAGTACAGGATAAGTAATGTAATGTATGTACACAGTGACTCCTCCCAACATAATGGTGAGTGCAGCTCTAGAGTATAATACAGGATGTAACTCAGGATCAGTACATGATAAGTAATGTATACACAGTGACTGCACCAGCAGAATAGTGAGTGCAGCTCTGAAGTATAATACTGGATGTTACTCAGGATCAGTACAGGATAAGTACTGTAATGTATGTACACAGTGACTGCACCAGCAGAATAGTGAGTGCAGCTCTGAAGTATAATACTGGATGTTACTCAGGATCAGTACAGGATAAGTAATGTAATGTATGTACACAGTGACTGCACCAGCAGAATAGTGAGTGCAGCTCTGGAGTATAATACAGGATGTAACTCGGGATCAGTACAGGATAAGTAATGTAATGTATGTACACAGTGACTTCTCCAGCAGAATAGTGAGTGCAGCTCTGAAGTATAATACAGGATGTAACTCGGGATCATTATGAACTTTATATCTGTACAGAATAAGTAACGTGATGTATTCAAAGATTAGACCCCTATCGGCCCACTGTATCAGACCCCCATTCATCCTCAGATCAGAACCCCAAGCGCTTCCTGCATTCACTGCTCCCTGTTCATTTTCTGGGCCCTATGCTGCACTATGACCTGATGATGCACAGTGTCCGGTCATAGTGCACTCCTATGAAGCGGTCATTAGCATTCACACTATAAGACGCACTGCCATTTTTTTTGGGGGGGGTGCGCCTTATAGTCTGAAAAATAGTTTGAACATTTTGAAAGAAGCCAGGATGGCCCAGTTTATATCTCTGGGTTTGGGATTTAATATTTTAATAATTTAGGCAGCATTTCTCATTCTCAGGATATGGGTCATCACCATCTTATTTCTTTTTCTTTCTCTCTCTCTCTCTCTCTCTCTCTTTCTCTCCTTTCTCCTTTCTCCCCGGCAGGTGATACAAGATATCCGTTACTTGGTCAGCCATTACAATACAATGCTCCTCAATTAGTACACGGACATATAACAAGTCAACAGGTTTATAATCGTGTTCTTGATCCTACATTTCACATCTAGGATATAATGAAGACGTCTCAGGGGATAACGTTCTCTTTAATGTAGATACATAGGCTTTTCTCCAGGGATCCAAGTCACTGGGGGTAATAGAATGAATGTTTTCATATTTCTTATAAGCCAGATAATATGCAGTCACATGGGCACATAGCTGTAGATACAGATGTAGACAATGTGTCACTGACTCAGTACTATTAATAATATGCCAGGTAACAAAGAAAAAAATCTCATTTGTGCATGTTCCAGGGTCAGTCTGGACACAGACATGGAAATAGAGGCAAAAAAACCGCCAAGAAAGCTGCTTCCACAGACCTCTCTGCGGGTGAACCTGGTATGTTTTATGCACATACCCTTTAATTTCATTTCAAGTGTCATTTGTTATTGATCTAATGCAGTGTTTCCCAACCAGTGTGCCTCCAGCTGTTGCAAAACTACAACTCCCAGCATGCCCGGACAGCCTTTGGCTGTGCGGACATGCTGGGAGTTGTAGTTTTGCAACAGCTGGAGGCACACTGGTTGGGAAACACTGATCGAATGCACCCGCACCCTCAAGAAAAAAAAAATAACCCCCATCAATAGTCTTGACAAACAAAATTTTTTTTTCAGGTTTTAAAGGGTTTGTCCACCTTTTGGGGGGTCTTTGCAAAGGCCCCCAGGCAGACTTGCATTCTCCCCACCACCGGGCCTGGGCTCCTTTACTGCCTGGCCTTGGCTGCTTTGCTCTGGTCCCCCAATAGCAACATCTGCTTTGATGTCACCAATTATTAGCTGCAGCGGTGAACAGCCCTTTCTGCGTCGCATGATGCAAGGGGAGAAGGTCGGCAATTGTCTGCAGGTGCATCAAAGAGGATGTTGATGGCAGGAGACCCAAGCGCGTCCCTTTGCCGGTCTGCCCAGGGCATATTGCAAGGAGATGGCACACAAACTCAAAATTAGACTACTCACAGGGGATGGAGAGGGGTACATATCCTCTGAAGTTGTGCACTGATTGGTTCACTGGCCTTCAAATATATATGCTACTGGATATGCCATAAATGTCTGTTAGATGTAGGTCCTGACTCTTGTGCTCGGTGGTTTCCTGGACTTCCATAGAAGTTAATAGAGGGTACCGAGGATATATCACCTAACCATTTGGGAATAACTCTTTTAATATTGTTCTCATGATCATTGGGGCCCCAACGGTTGGACCCCCACCAGTTTAATAGTTGTCCCCATTCTTTGGATAGGAGATAACTTGATGTAACCGGAATACCATTTTAAGGGTCAACTTCATGTTTGCTACATCTGTATAGATCTAGATTAGGCTCAGTTAACACTACTGTTAAAGCTTCCATTTTTCTGTCATAGGTGCATAAAAACAAAAATAACATGGTGCTGGATCTGTCCTCTGGCGCACACCAACCGCACGTGGCTGACTCCATTGACTTGAGTGGATCCTTCTGGTTCTAGTCATGGTGTCTGTCATTTCGGCAGGAAGAATAGCGCTATGAATGGTCTAACCCAAGTGCTCTTATGTCTCCCTATCTACAGTTGTTGGGAAAGTCCTAGAAATCACAGAACTGCCCGACGGGATCAGCCGCAAAGACGCCGAAATGCTTTTTGGTGAACTTTTTAAAGCAGGTGCTAAAATTCGGTGGCTCCGGGACCCCCGATCACAGCAGACCCCACATCAACACCATCAACACTACTGCGGCAGCGGGGAGAGCCACACGAGTACCGAACAAGCCAGCCCCTCTTCAGACTTGGCCTCCACATACACCATTGTGGCGACGTTCCCCACCGTCTCGGCTGCTAAGTTTGCACTGAAAGAACACAATAATTTAATGAACAAGTTTAGACTGAGAACGAGCAGAAAACCCTACGACCTTCACATCCTTGAAAGAGCGAGCTCTCAATAGAAGGAACGGGGGGGAAGGGGCGGTGTTCCTTTGGAGGGGTTTGTGTCTATGCCGAGAGTCGGAGTATCACCACCACGATCTAGGAACTGCAGAACTCCCTACAGCGCCGGCAGAGAGTCACCCGTCAGTAGGACAGCCCTCCTCTACCCTCCTCTTTTATAGCCTGTTTGTTTTATATTTATATTTCTGTATCGGACCCAAAATTCTCTTGTACAGAAAAAAATAAGATATGTTGTTCATAATGAATGCCCAAAAAAAAAAAGATGAAGAAAATCAAAAACTAAAAAGGTCTGTTTTCTATATATTTTTTTTTTTTTCCAAAGCCAGCACTTTGACGTCCACTTTAATAGAAGGGGTGGGGAAATTATTGCTGCACTTAAAGAAAAATCTATATACATGGATATATATTATAATAATAATAGACCTATTACTGTTTCGAAGAGAAGTCTTGTCCTTCTTCCCCCTCTGGTCTTCCAAGGAGGGGGAGGGGGAGATGTTGGTAAAACAATGGACCCTCTTCACTGTGCCCTTCATAAGTTATATACATTAAGACTTTGTGAAAGTTCATTGTAAATAAATGGTTTCTCACGAAAGTCATTTTTCTTTAATTGTGGTTCCGTTTTTTGGGATCCGGTTAGATTGTGAGGGGCAGGGGTTAAAAGCATACAATCGCCTGAGTACTGTGTGAACGGGGATTAGTCATGAGTCTTCAGATCTCTGGTTACTGGATGCAGGACAGTCATCGGCAGACATTTTGGAGAACTACAATTACAGTATACACGTTCCCTGGATCTGTCCCTCTTTGTTTATGCCACCCCTATGGTCAGCACTCCAGTGTGGGACTGCTCTTGTGGTCCTAATGATCAGACCCCCACCAATTAAGACACATCACCTATCCACACCATCATGTAAAGGCATTAAGAAAAGTCCATTCTTCTCACCTCAGCAAGTGGCATTTATCATGTAGAGAAGGGTAATACAAGGCATTTACTAATGTATTGTGATTCTCCATATTGTCTCCTTCGCTGTTTGTATTAATTTTCCCATCATATTAGGGCTGCACGATATGGGAATTTCGTGTGATGGCGATTAGTGACCTAAAAATTGCGATAACGATATGCGATGCAATGTTTTAAGGGAATTGTGCTAGAGGTCTATCTGCTTGGATTTTCACTGATAATGCTGAAATGTAGTTATTCTTAACTCAAGAACTGAAATGCGCAGTGTTTTTCAAAATAAAACATTTTACTAAATTAAATAACATATTTGCATTACTGCAAAAGTACAAAATACAAAACTTGCCATTTTCTTAATAGCGCTGCACAGAACAGATAAATAAAATAGAATAGATATAAGAACAGGTGTTCATTAAAATAACTTGACTCCAGCCCCTCCTCCTTCCCCGCACTGTAACTGATGTATCGCCGGCCGCGCTGTGCAGCATAGTGGCCGGCGATACATCAGTGTTGGCTACTTTAAAAAGTCAACCATCGTTTTCCAACATTAATTAATAAAAATTATTTGATTGAAAAAAAAAAAGTCAACCATCGCTTTATAAGATGCACTGCCATTTTCCACCCCCCCCCCCCCCCCACTTTTGTATAAAGCGAAAAATACGGTAATATAATTGCAGCATTTTTGGGTCGGCCAGTTGGCGATTGCGATATGGCCATTTATCGCGATATATTGTGCAGGCCTACATCATATTATACACTGCTAGTTTCCTCTCTGGTGGCCGGGACTGTGGGAGCACACATAGGCTGGTGCTTTTTTCTATAGTGTGCAAACACAACCACCACTGATGGATTGCAGGGTGGTCGTAACTAGGGATGAGCGAATCGACTTCGGATGAAACATCCGAAGTCTATTTGCGTAAAACTTTGTTAGAATACTGTACAGAGCGAACGCTCTTTACAGTATTAGAATGTATTGGCTCAGATGAGAAAAAAAGAATCCAGACAGCAAAGGAGGCAATATGGAGAATCACAATATATTAGTAAGTGCCTTGTAATAACTTTCTCTACATGATTAATACTATTTGCTAAAGTCTAACATCCCCTTTAAGTAAGACTGAATGCCAACATAAAGCTTTCCAGGTTTACTATGGTTTTTGACAGATACACTCATGTAGTTTCTTACCTCACGTCCCTTTTGTTTTTTCTTCTCCCAAATTTGGACTCTCCTGACCCATTTTCACCATCTAAACCAATCCCTCTGGTTTGTATCCATCCTGTATGTACCACTTACTGCTCCTGTTTCCAACCAAACCCATGATGCACTTCTTCTTTCTCTGCCACAGTTCCAGCTCCCGTGGCCATATTGCGAGCCGCATACAGAAGTTCCGCAATACACGGGGCACCGACCGTGTGCACTCCGAATCACGGATGCGGACCCGTTCACTTGAACGGGTCCCCAAATCCGGAGATGAGGTGTGGAAGGAAGGCAAATCCGGAGATGAGGTGCGGAACTTGTTTTTTTTTTGTGGAAGGGACGGATCACGGCCCATTCAAGTTGAATGGGTCGGGATCCGTCCTGGCCGTCACATGGATGTTCCCCGGTCAATTGGGGCCGCAATTTGCGGTCCCCAATGCACGGAACAGTAACACAACGGCCATGTGCAAGAGGCCTAGGAACGCCCAGCTACTATATAGCTATTCCCGCCCAGCTAGTTACATAGACATGCCCTTTTCAATGCCCTGCCTATGGACATAACATCACAGGATATGGGAAGGAGCTGCATGGACCGCAGCCGAAACTGGAAGATAGGAGCAATAAAGGTAAAAATAATGCATTACAAAATTACAGCGACCTTCATAAATCATTATTTTAAAGGATGTTGATACAAAATGGAAAACCTCTTTTAAAGCTGGTGATGGAAATGCTTTATTTTTTAGAGTTTCAGTTCATTTCAATGGATAAGGCATATGAAGACAAAAAGATTGGAATAGGATTAAATGTGTTTCTGGAAAAAAACTCATTGCTACAGTGTACCACTGCAAGGGATATACACACGTGGACAAACTTGTAGGTACCCTTCCGTTAAAGAAAAAAAAAAAACACATTGGTCACTCAAGTAACTTGAAAGATTGAAAATAATTTGACCACAGGGACATATTAAACTAAGGTGTGTCCTGTAAATAGCATCTCCGGTGTCTTCAAACTTTTAATCAGTCAGTCTGCCTATTTAGAAGGTGAAAAGTAGTCACTGTGCTGTTTATCATGGTGGGTACCGCACTGAACATGGACCAAAGAAAGCTAAGGAGAGAATTGTCTCAGGAGATCAAAAAGAAAATTGACAAACCTGTTAAAGGTTAAGGCTAGAAGACCATCACCAGACAGCTTGATGCTCCTGTTACTACAGTTGCACATATTATTCAGACGTTTAAGGTCTTCGGGACTGTAGCCAACCTCCCTGGACTTGGCTGCAAGAGGAAAATTGATGGCATATTGAAGAGATGGATAATACAAACAGTGAACAAAGAGCCCAGAACAACTTCCAAAGAGAATAGAGGTGAACTGCAAAGGTCGAGGTACATCAGTGTCAGATCGCACCATCCGTCTCTGACGTAGCCAAAGTGGGCTAAATGGAAGACAACCGAGGAGGAAACCATTGTTGAAAGCAAACCTTAAAAGAATAAGACCGGAATTTGCCAAAATGCATATTGACAAGATACAAAGCTTCTGGGAGAATGTCTTTTGGACAGATGAGACAAAACTAAAGCTTTTTGGCAAGTCACATCAGCTCTATGTTCACAGATGCAAAAATGAAGCATACAAAGCACATTATACCACCCGTGAAACATGGAGGAGGCTCAGTTATGTTTTGGGGCTGCTTTGCTGCATCTGGCACAGGGTGTCTTGAATCTGTGCGGGGTACAATAAATTCTCAAGACTATCAAGGCATTCTGGAGTGATATGTGCTGCCCAATGTCAGAAGGCTTGGTCTCCGTCGCAAGGTCAAAGGTCCTCCAACAGGATACTGACTCAAAACACACAGCTAAAAACTTCCAAGAATGGCTAAGAGCAAAACATTGGACTGTTCTGAAGTGGCCTCTATGAGCCCTGATCTAAATCCCATTGAACATGAGTGGAAGGAGCTGAAACGTGCAGTCTGGAGAAGGCACCTTCAAACCGGAGACAGCTGGAGCACGTTGCTCACGAGGAGTGGCCAAAATACCTGTGAAGAGATGCAGAAGTCGCATTGAGAGTTGCAGAAATCGCTTGATTGTAGTGATTGCCTCAAAGAAAGGTTGTGCAACAAAATATTAAACGGGTTCTTCGATATAGGCCATTAGTATCTGATTGTTGGGACTCCACCATCCGGGACCCCTCCAATCGGCATTTTATAAGGCACTGGCAGTAGTGCCCCAGCCTTTTCTCATCTTTTCCTAGGCCAGTGACGTCACTTTCAGCATTCACATGGCCTAGGAGCAGCTCAGTCTAAGGGCTCATTCACATGAACATATGTTTTGTTATGTGCACTGGGGCCGCAATTTGCGGTTCCCCAATGCACGGAGTGCATTTGTGAGGCCTCTGGGATGGATCCAGACCCATTAGACTTGAATGGGTCTGCATCCCTCTGCTCCGAAAAAAGAAAGGACATGTTCTATCTTTTTGCAGTATGGCATGGAACCCCAAAGAAGCACTCTGTAGTGCTTCCGTAGGGTTCTGTTCTGTGCTTCTGTTCCGCACTGCTCTACGTCTCCTGATTTGCGGACCCATTGAAGTGAATGGGTCCGCATCCGTGTTGCGGAATACGCACGCAATGGTGTCCATTTATATTTAGGATCTGCAATACGGAAACTGAACCCATACGTTCGTGTGAATGAGTCCTAATAAAAGTGAATGGGTCAGAGTGTGAAACCAAGCACAGCTGCTCTACAATGTACGTCGCTGTGCTTGGTGAGCACGGAGAGAGCCGTCTCAAACAGCTGATTCGTGGGGGTCCCAGGTGTCAGACCCCCTCTGATCAGATACTAATGATCTCTGATGACATGATCAGTATAAAAATCTTGGAAAACCCTTTCTACGTTAAGGGAACCATCGTTTTTGTCCAGGCCAGTTTCATTAGTTTGTTTTATAAATTATTCAGTTGAACCACAAAAGCAAAGTCAAATTTTCATTACTTGACTTACAGTAAATTTTTATTTATTACTTTTGTCGGTATCAGTTTTTCAGTGACCATTGTGATTTTTCTTTAAGGCGTCATGCACACTAACGTATTTAGTTTCCGTGTCCATTCGGTTTTTTTTGTGGATAGAATGCAGACCTCCGCAAAAAAAAATAACATGTCCTATTCTTGTCCGTTGTAGGCATTGTTACAATTAATCCGCAAAAAAACGGATGGCATACGGATGCTTTTTTTTTTGCGGGTCCGCAATTTGCAGACCACAAAACACACGGTCGTGTGCATGTAGCCTAATGGAAAGGTACCAAGAATTTTGTCCACATGTACAAACCTCATTTCCAATACAAGATAAGCAGCACTAAAAGCCCACTAGTAGGGTACGTATCATGCCAGTAGTCCAGGTACTTGATAAGAAGGTCCAGTTTAGGGTGGTGCCTGCAGATAGGGATCCAGGCTGGGGGTCTCTTGTAGTAGCAGAATAGTTAAAAATCTTCAGACTACCTGATAAAGACTTTTTAGTCGAAACGTTGCAATGTTTGTTGCTGGTTGAAAAAAAAATACAGAATTTTTTACACTGGAAGAGTGCTGCTGATTTTTTTCAACTATTCTCAAACCTCATTTCCAGCCATGCAACTGTGGAAAATGATCAGGTGTCCCTGGTTTATATGGTAGAAAATACTAATAAATATAAACCTACCTGCAAATAGCAGGAAACCTGTGCCAATCCAAATGTTTGTTCCAACCAGTGCAGCCAGGAAGATGTTAGAGGGAGTCTGTACCAGGAAATTCGCTGTTAGACCAGGCCCAATGGGGATCGTTTATCTGACCTTCGATATCCCTCACAATAAGGATGCACTTCATTTTTGAGGAGGTGCATCCTGCAGTCTATGTGCCAAATATCAAATGTATGACAGCCCCTGACTGGGGTGGATTCCAGTCTCCCCCCTGCCACTTGTCAGTGGCAAAGAATAGATGGCGTAAAAATGTTGCATGCTGCTAAATTTAGGAGAATCGGCATTTAAAAAGTCATAAAACAGGGTTGTGCAACTTTTTGGCATAAGAAAAACTGGCATAGTGGGCCATAATAAATGATCCCCAAGGCCTCGTAGAGCTAACTCAGCCGAATGTAACAATATCTTTCACTTAGTGGTCTGCTGCTTCATTCTGGTGCAAAAATACTTTTAATGCATATTAAAATAAGCAATTGAGGGCGGGCCCAAGACAATCTGTGCACCCATGCACCTCCTGCTTCCACTGCCAGCCCCCCTCTGAGGGCTTGTCTATAGGAAAACATAAACTGCACACCTGACTGTCTGTGGGTTGTGAGAGTTACCGCAGCTCAGCCCCATTCAATTGCATGGAGCTGAGCTGCAATCCCAGAATCCACCCTTTAGACAGGTATGGCTCTGTTAATGAAAGAACACTGCCATGTTTTCCTAATTCTACACATTTCCTTAAAATTTGTTGTAACTCTTAAGGCCTCTTTCACACGAGCGTGTCCGGATTCAGTGAAAACTGTAATTTCACAAGCAAAGCCATTCAGTTTTGCCTGCGATTGCGTTCAGTTGTTCAGTTTTTTCCGCACGGGTGCAATGCGTTTTGATGTGTTTTTCACGCTCGTGATAAAAAACTGAAGGTTTACAAACAACATCTCCTAGCAACCGTCAGTGAAAAACGCAACGCACCCGCACTTGCTTGCGGATGCGATGCGTTTTTCACGCAGCCCTAGCCCCATAGAACTGAATGGGGCTGCGTGAAAATATAGAACATGCTGTGATTTTCACGCAACGTAAAAATGATGCATGGAAAAAAAACGCTCATGTACACAGACCCATTGAAATGAATGGGTCAGGATTCAGTGCGGATGCTATGCGTTCACGTCACGCATTGCACCCGCGCGGAAAACTCGCTCATGTGAAAGGGGACTTAATGGAAGGAGCCACACAGATGAGAAGAGGAGAGATCAGGGGCTCTGCACTCTTAGAACCCCGGTGACTCTGTGACTATCTCACAACTGCTGTCATTTAGCACTTTTTCGGGTTTCGGCAACAAGAGGAACATGTGATTGGGGTCATAACTGTCACAAAGACTGAAAACACCTCCTCATTGCTAAGTTTTGTGTTATTGAGCAAAGGGATGTTTTCAAGAAATTATGTGTGATCATACTGGAGTAACCGGAGAAAGTGATTGAAAACATGGAGAAGACAACCTTCACTTACATGGTCAGGCTTGAAGCCAGGACCACTATCAAATTATAAGATGGACCGCTCCATTAAAACTGCAGTTGGACGGCCAAAAGGCCTCCGTAGAACAGCCATAACAGCTTGACCTCTGCAGTTTTACTAGTACCTCCTCATTCCTGATCTAAGCTAGGTTCCAACTTCTGAGTTCCTGGTTGTATGTAGCTATATCTCAAGACAGCAGAGAAAGAAATTATGGGGGCATTACATATGTATAGGTATTTCTGGAAGTGTATGTGTTGGACTTTTCTATGCAGGAAGGGGTTGCTCTTGGAATGCAACAATGAAAAAAGTTGTAGTACATCCAACTACATTGTTCCAACTGTACACAGTATAATTCTCTCCCAGTTTTGGCAAGGATGGGAGTTCTTGCTGAAATCTTTCCTCTCTAGCTTCTTACAATCTCTCTCAATAGATTCTATGGTCAATAATACTCTAGCATCTTGATGGCACGTCCGGTCAGGACATGTCCAGGTGTGAAGGGTGTCTTAACAGTATCCCTCCACGGCAGCAAAGTCTGAATGGCTGTAGTCTCAGGTTACGCTGCTGACTTCTATGCTTGGCAATGCAGATTCTAAGTTCTTTCTCTCTTTCTTGCTGGAGTGATTGGTTACTGTCTGGATCCTGAGGCCTAAGGAGAAGGAGAACATGAACTTGCTTCCCCTCTTCACTCTCTAGTCCTTGCCAACCATACCAGTTAATGCTGGGTGTACATAACATTGTAATATACTACATAACATTTAAAGGGGTTCTCCGGGCTTTAACTCCTTCCCGACGAGTGCCATCTTAGTACAGCGCTGGCCGGGTCTTTAAAGATGCCGTCCACTCCGCTCCATACAGCAGACATGATCAGCGGTAAATGCCGGTCGCGGACATTTTACACTTGAGATGCCGTAGTCAGTCCTGACCATGGCATCTGGGTGCGCAAAATACCAGAAGCGGCAGCCAGAGCTTGTGTGCAGCAGCCCCTGTTTTAGTAAATGACAGGAGGCTGCTGCTTAGTATTTCACTGCCCTTGCCTGTAATAGGGCTGCAAAGGAAACTAGTAAAATCATCACAGACTCCAATGCTAGTGCATTGGAGTCTATGATAATAGCAATCCAATGATTGCTTGTTATAGTTCCCTATGGGAACTATAAAAAAGTGTAAAAAACACCCATAGTATAAAAATATAAAAATATCTTCCCCATATGGCACAGTGAATTGGAAAAAAGCATAAAATTGACTGTTTTGTCATTTTTGGTCACTTCACTTTCTACAAAAAAATGTAAAAGTAATTAAAAATTCATACACACACCCCAAAATGGTATCAATGAAAAGTACAGATCGCCCCGCAAAAAATGAGCCCTCACACAGCTCTGTACAAAGTTACAAAAAAGTTAAAGGGGTCGAAATATGGCGATGAAAAAATAGAACAGATTTTTTCCAACTTTAAAAGTATCGCTGGATTTGTACTGACCTGTAGAATGAAATTAACTGGTCAGTTTTATCACACATTGAATTTAGTAAATAAAAAACCTGTAAAACTATGGCAGTTTTTCTCCTCTCCATTTGGAATTTTTTTTACTGCTTCCTGTCGGGTATATAAAGCAAATGTTTTATATAAAAGAATGGATCAAAGAAAAATTCAAGGGAGTTGATCCTAGAGTTGGATATATAAAACACATCAAAAAGAGTTTGTTGGTTATTTAATTATATTGTGCAATCAGTAAAACATGGTACAAGCGTCTATGCAAAAATATAAATGAGTTATTGATTAAAATACAATCAAAGATTAATCAATATAAAACTCAATAATGTGCAATGATACACAGTGATATGCAGTGCCCTAAATTAGCCATTAGATGGCTCTAACACAAATACCAGCATTCCTTAGTACCTTTCAAACATAAAATGTGATACCACGTCCCGACCACAACATGAGATACACTATCAGTTGAATATACACAGAAAACTCAATAGTGATTAGGGTAGATACGAACCCTTGCTCTGCTCAAACTATGACCAATCTCGGATATCAGGTAGTCTTGCTACACAACTTATAAATTATTAAAGAGGACCTTTCAGCAAAAAAAAATTCATGAGATACTTATACCATCTTACAGGGCTGCTGCCGCTGATGTCCGCACACAGTTTTTTTTTTTTTAAACGCCCCCCCAGTTCGCCCGCAGCACTCCTGGTATCTTCTGTGCCTCTTATGCTAATGAGGCAACTTGGTTATAGTAGGAGGTTTCATTTAGTTATGGTGGGCGGTGTCTCTTCTCTCTGGCAGCGAGTGCATCCAATCGCAGCGCTCCTCTCTTAGCCAGGGGGGCGTTTGAAAAAAAAAAACTGTGTGCGGACATCAGCGGCAGCAGCCCTGTAAGATGGTATAAGTATCTCATGAATTTTTTTTTGCTGAAAGGTCCTCTTTAAGCCTGATATTGACTATGGAATTTAATATTCCGATCAGAGAAATTTCTGATATCAATATTATATCTTTTATTCAGTAATATGCATCTTTGCTGAATAGTGATAATATTGATGTAGCACTGAACACTATACATCCGCACTAAAGTGGGGAGTTACTAAATATCAGGTCAGTTAATTTAATCAATACTACACATAATAAAGTTTTATGTTACCCGAGAATGCAGATGATATGGCAGAGTCTATAGGAAGTCAGCCCTAAGGTCTGGTCTGATCATTGAGATTTTCCTCCTGAGGTGTCTCTCCTTTCTTTCTTTCCTTTCTTTTATTTTTTCTTCTTCTCGTGTGTGGTTTATTATCCAAAAACGTATCAGTTAGACACACCTTCCTTGCTTGGAGTTTTCCAATCATTGTTGGTTAGGTCTGCACATATGATAACGACTGTGATGTCACTGTATTACCCAGAATACATTTATGCTGCTGGTGTAATGTTACTTATGCATCCCTAGGTGGCACTATTGTATAAGCTATTAACATCTTACTAATAAGTGTTAAATGTCCATGTCTGACTTCATCCTACATTCCATACACATCACATATGGAATCTTAAATCAGAGCTACAGGGATTAACTTTGACACATATACCAATTAAAGCATAGACTTCTAGGTACCAACTTACGGTTGATTGTTAGTTATAATAACACAGCTTCCCCTGAGCTGGAGAGTCATTAACAATGCCTATACATAAAATTCTTCTCATCATATTTTAGGAATACATACGTTCCTAGTGAGAAATATATGATCCGTCCCCATTGACGTTTGGCTCAGTTTTGTCTGCAAGCAGCGTTTTGGTATCCACCTTCAAAGTGGAATGGAGACAGAACGGAGCCAAACTGATGAATTCTGAGCAGATCCTTATCCATTCAGAATGCATTAAGGGCACAACTGATCCGTTTTGGACCGCTTGTGAGATCCCTGAATGGATCTCACAAACGGAAACCAAAACACCAGTGTGAAAGTAGCCTAAGGTTCATTATATGTGTATACAGATATCACAGCTTTTCTGCTTCATCAATATACATCAACTGTAGGGATAATTAGTACCCTATACTTCTAGAGAATATGCTTATCTCAGTCATAAATCTATAAGGAGACAAGAATGACTCTTCTTAGACTGGTACATCTATAGAGAATAAACCTTATGAACAGTGTCCTCTCCTTGAACCTCTTTCGGCCAACTTTAAAATACACACATTATGGTGAATATATCACAGTATGGCCTCTTAATCAAATCCACTATAATTATGATATTTAGATATAAATGTTATATACTTATGAAAAAGCACAACAAATCCCCCTTTATTACAATCTAATCTATTGAAATAAAATTGGATTTATATTGGAATGTCAAAAGGGCTTTTCATACAAGTTCCTTTATGAATATAAGTTCTTGTTTAAATTGTTCGTTACTCTCATGAAGATTTATTGAGTAGGTCAACAACCTTGAATGTAAGTTGGTGGTGACCATAGTGTTCTCCACAACGGAATATACAGTCATGGCCGTAAATGTTGGCACCCCTGAAACTTTTCAAGAAAATTAAGTATTTCTCACAGAAAAGTATTGCAGTAGCATATGTTTTGCCTTACACATGTTTATATTAAGGGAGGTAAAAAAGCTAATTGGACATAATGTCACACCAAACTCTTAAAAAATGGGCTCGGCAAAATTATTGGCACCCTTTCAAAATTGTGGATAAATAAGATTGTTTCAAGCATGTGATGCTCCTTTAAACTCACCTGGGACAAGTAACAGGTGTGGGCAATATAAAAATCACACCTAAAAGCAGATAAAAAGGAGAGAAGTTCACTTAGTCTTTACATTGTGTGTATGTGTATGCCACACTAAGCATGGACAACAGAAGAGGAGAAGAGAACTGTCTGAGGACTTGAGAACCAAAATTGTGGAAAAATATCAACAATCTCAAGGTTACAAGTCCATCTCCAGAGATCTAGATTTGCCTTTGTCCACAGTGCGCAACATTATCAAGAAGATTGCAACCCATGGCACTGTAGCTAATCTCCTTGGGCATGAAGAGAAAAATTGATGAAAGGTGTCAATGCAGGATAGTCTGGATGGTGGATAAGCAGCCCCAAACAAGTTCCAAAGATATTCAAGCTGTCCTTCAGGCTCAGGGAGCATCAGTGTCAGTGCGAACTATCCGTCGACATTTAAATGAAATTAAACACTATGGCAGGAGACCCAGGAGGACCTGACTGCTGACACAGAGACATAAAAAAGAAAGACTACATTTTGCCAAAATATACTTGAGTAAGCCATAATTCTTCTGGAAAAACGTCTTGTGGACAGATGAGACCAAGATAGAGCTTTTTGGTAAAGCACATCATTCTACTGTTTACCGAAAACGGAATGAGGCCTACAAAGAAAAGATCACAGTACCTACAGTGAAATATGGTGGAGGTTCAATTATGTTTTGGGGTTGTTTTGCTGCCTCTGGCACTGGGTGCCTTAAATGTGTGCAAGGTATCATGAAATCTGAGGATTACCAATGGCTTTTGGGTCACACTGTAGAGCCCAGTGTCAGAAAGCTAGGTTTTTGTCCAAGATTTTGGGTCTTCCAGCAGGACAATGACCCCAAACATACGTAAAAAAAACACCCAGAAATGGATGGCAACAAAGCGCTGGAGCGTTCTGAAGTGGCCAGCAATGAGTCCAGATCTAAATCCCATTGAACACCTGTGGAGAGATCTTAAAATTGCGGTTGGGAAAACGCGCCCTTCCAATAAGAGAGACCTGGTTCAGTTTGCGAAGGAAGAGTGGTCCAAAATTCCAGGTGAGAGGTGTAAGAAGCTTATTAATGGTTATAGGAAGTGACTGATTTCAGTTATTTTTTCCAAAGGGTGGCAACCAAATATTAAGTTAAGGGTGCCAATAATTTTGTCCAGCCCATTTTTGGAGTTTGGTGTGACATGTCCAATTTGCTTTTTTCCCTCCCTTTTTTGGTTTTGTTCCAATACACACAAAGGCAATAAACGTGTATAGCAAAACATGTGTTACTGCAATATTTTTCTGCGAGAAATACATAATTTTCTTGAAAAATGTCAGGGGTGCCAACATTTACGGCCATGACTGTAAGTCCGATAGATGTTGCTTCTGGTTTTCCATCTCTGCATGAATAGTCATCAGATTTCTTTTTAGCGAACTGATCTCAAGTTCCAATGTTTTAATAGAGATTAGAGATGAGCGAACTTTAAAAAAAAGTCCGTTGTTCGGCATTCGGGTGGTGGTAAGTCGCACATCCCGTTATGGATTCCACTATAGCGGCATATGGAATCCATAAGGGGCGGCTGCCACCAACCCGAACTGTTGAACAGCCGAAGGACCTGGGGTGACATCACTGTCATGTGATCAGTGCAGGGGGCGTGGCTCAGCACGGGATCAAATCCAGTGCTGTGCCACGCCCCCTGCACTGATCACATGACGGTGATGTCATCCCAGGTCCTTCGGCTGTTCAACAGTTCGGTTTGGTGGCAGCCGCCCTTATGGATTCCATATGCCGCTATAGTGGAATCCATAACGGGATACGCGACTTACCACAACCCGAACACCGGACTTTTTTTAAAGTTCGCTCATCTCTAATAGAGATGAAATTAGTAGCTGTGGCAACGACTGCGCCTACTACGCCAAAGATTATGGCAGCTGCAAGAAATTAACCGCTTTGGTCGCTGACTCGTGGAAAACTGTTCCCTGGTCAGGGTCTTTTGTGTCTGTTCCAGGATTTGTGTAATCTGTTCTTGGGAATAACCGACATGTATTTGATACCACATCTTTATCTCTGGAGACTGAATCTCGGAAACGTTGAACTGGCTTTCAACGGAGATGCGTGGATACAAACTGACATAGGTCTTCTGGGATAGAATTCTCTTTTTCGTCAAGAAGAAACCCATGGTATTCTGAAGCATGATCCAGCTCTCCTGCGGCTCTCCAGCTGTTGCAAAACTACAACTCCCAACTCCCCTAGATAAAGGGCCTGGTACAGCGATCAGTTCAGCGTGAAACTCTTCCCCCAAGAATAGGACGATATAGATAATAGCAACAATTTCTGATGTAATCTTGTGCCTATAATACATTGTATGACAAATATGAGCACATACATCTTTCCACTTTTCTTTTTATCAATCCTACGATGAAAAAAAGTCATACTACCATACATCTTCAATTTGGCATAGTTTTTCTTTCTTTAATAGAGCAAGTTCTTGGTTCAGAAGTGAGTCAAGAGATATGATTAGTTAAAGAGGAAAAATACATGAGGATAGGTTAGTACACTCGTTTGTTTATATGATACCGATCCTGAGTTTACTTCTGGAACCTTGATATCTCTTTACTCCTCATCATCCGGTAATCTTTCCATTTTGCAAAGTTGTGACCTAGGACGATAAACATGTAATTGATTAATATACACCCATTTCTCTATAAATTCATCCCCCTTAGAAATTTTGATCTTGTAGACCATAGGTGAAAATTTGTCAATGACGACATAGGGTCCCTTCCAGGAAGGCAGAAATTTCCTTTCCTTCACCGTATCCCAGGCAAAGTTATAGAGATAAACGTGAACGGAAATCTGGTATTCCTTTTGAGTAGTCTTTAAATCATAGTAGGTTTTGGCGCTTACTGCTGCTTTCTCTCTAGATTCTTCTGAGCAAACTCAAAAGCATCCTGAAGGTGCTTGCATAGATTCTCCATATACTGATGAGCCGTTGAAGCATTTATCAAATTGTGGTCTGTTGTCCAGTAGATGCTGGGGTAACACCATCTTCCTGCCTGTGATCATTTCGAAGGTAGAAAGTTAAGTTACAACGCTTGGGATGGGCCTGATGGCCATGAGAACCAAAGGCAACTTCACATCCCAGTCCTTACCAGACTCATTGACAAATTTCTTTAGAATGTTAACAATGGTTTGGTTGTAGCATTCTACTTCACCATTAGAGGCTGGCTGATAAATTATATGTAGCTTTCTTTTTACCCCCAGTATCTCCCACATTTTCGTCATCACCTCACTAGTGAAATGACTTTCGCCATCAGATTCGATACGTTGGGGAAGAGCAAACCTGGAAAATACTTGGTTAATGAGTAAAGACACGCACACACTTACTCCAATAAAGTCAATTTGGATGTCTGACCATGGTATGGACATCCCCCTTTTCATCAGCGGTGCCCGATGAGTGGGTGCTTGTGTCTGGAATTGAGGACAGATTAAACATCCTTGACAATATGTGCGAACGTCTTGCAACATATGAGGCCAATAAGCGTAATCCCTTAATCACTCATACATTAACTTCTCACCTTAATGACCGGCCGTTGGGGCGTCATGGGTGTGCTATAACATCAAACCTCGGAATGCCACGGGTACTACCTATTGTGTGATACCATTCTTCGAGGTTCTTACCAACAATCCATCCTGTAATGAGAATTGGGACTTACGCTTCTTTAAAATCCATAACTCTTCTTTGCCTACACAGTCTTTCACAGTTATGGGACAATTCTGTGGATCTTCAATGTGTTTGTAAAAAATACCAATGACTGGATCCCCCTTTTGACTCGCAATGAGATCCTCACTAGGGGAATCTTGGTTCCATTGCACCACATTGGCTTTGGTCTCCTTTTGGGCTTGTCTTCTTGTCATTGCCTCCACTTGGACAGTTCCCATAAGGTCAACAACGTCCAGGACTTCTCCATGAATGGCTCCTTGTTTGGCCAGGGAATCTGCCAAATCATTCCCTTCTTTACCCACACCTGGATATTTTGAGTGGCCTCTTACCTTTTTTCAGTAAATGGCGAGGCCGTGGGCGGTAACCATCTCGTCGATCTTACAAAACATTTTACCATGCTTGACAGGCTTGTTGTTGCTTCTTACCATGTTAGACCTTTTCCATCCAGGGAAGTACACCACAAAGCTGTTGCGAATATAATTAGAATCTGTGATTATAACAAACTCTTTAATACCAGATTTGATAGCCATTTGTAAGGCTTGATACACATCGGTAAGCTCTGCGACCTGGCTACTTTTGGAACCAATTTTGTACCCCATCTGGGAATATATTATTCCATACGACTGATATCTGCAACCAATGTACACTCAGTTCCTATATTGGTATGGAAAAAACAGCCGTCTACATATATATATATGGTAATGATTTACAGTACTCTTCTTCATAAGACTTGTATGGAGATAAAGATTGTTCTTCCAGAAAATCATTTCCTGGTGATTCACCTTTATGTCCTGCATTGGTACAATCTTGAAGTTCAGCTAATCCTTGAGCAACTGGATTCTTATTATTTTGTTTGTATCTGATTTCCAATGGCCATCACATTAAGGACATCGTCCAGGCGGTTATCCTGCTGTTTGACAGATTTCTATCCTTGATTCTATCACTTTGCAAATATTGCAGTGGTTGGTGTGCAGTTTCCACAATGATCTTTTCGCCTTGGATGAAAATCCTGAAATATTGCAAAGCCCACACCGTTGACAGTAATGCTTTTTCACAGTCATTGAATTTGACCTCAACCGGTGATAAGGACTTGCTGGCACAGGCGATGATCTTATTCAGGTTTTCCTGTTTCTGGAAGCGGACTGCACTCACGCTTTTGTCGGTGAAGCCTGTTTCAATGAAGAAAGGTTTCCCACCTTCTGAGTAAGCAAGGCACGAAGCCTGGGTGAGTCTGGCTTTGAGCTTATTCACAGCTTGCTCATGACGTTCACTCCATTCCCATTCCAACGGGTAGCTTAGGGTCTCGGATGGATTCTGCTTTAAGAGCACATGATGATGACATATCTGTATTTTGGGTGAGAACTGGAGGATCCAAAAATCTCTCATTATCAGACAGATCACTTTCAACATTGACTATAGTATGATTTGGTCTGTCTGTTTGCTGAAGCCTGCAATAACGGAGGTTAAACTCATCTGCCTCCCTTTTTAGTTAATGATAGGCAGCATGGCTATGATAGAGCTCACGCTTTAAGTCCTCGATCGATGCTTTTGCAGATTGTAGCTGTTTCTATACGGGATATATAGGCCTGCATATCTGTTATATGCATATTTCTGCTCTTTAAGAGGGTACTGACTTCTAATATTGCGTACAGAACTGGTGGCAACATCTTAAAGAGGTGTTGGTCTCTACTGGCGTTACTTTTAAGCACACAAAAATAGGTTATATATCTCCTGACTGTACCAAATGATGTCCATACATCCACACATTCTCTCTTGGCTTTTGCCTGCAGCTCACTTAACCATATAGTTACATCCTAATCCAAACCAAACCATGAATTTACATATTCAACAATGTTATGGATTAACTGTTCTGGGCTAGATGGACTACCTCCTGCAGCTTACCCAGAATCTGCTTCACTACTGGCTGCACTCATTTTCCCTACCAATAATTAGTACACAGATATATGAACAGTGTGGTTAGCCAAAGAAATTTTGGAACAATTTACTATTTGCACAAATAATTAATAAATTAACGATCTCGGTGGGACCTCCAATTTATGTCAGGGTTATAAAGCAAATGCTTTATATAAAAGTAAGGATCAAAGAAAAATTTAAAAAGGAATTGATCCTAGAGGTGGACATAACCAACAAACTCTTTTTGAGGTGTTTTATATTTAATTATATTGTGCAATCAGTTAAACATGGTACAAGCATCTATGCAAAAATATAAATGATTTATTATACAGTAACTTAAAATACAAAGATTAATCAATAGAAAACTCAATAATGTGCAATGATACACAGTGATATGCAATGCCCTAAATTTGCCACTAGATGGCTCTAACACGAATACCAGGGTTCCTTAATACCTTTCAAACATAAAATGTAATATCATGTCCCGACCACAACATGAGATACATTATCAGTTGAATATACACAGAAAACTCAATAGTGATTAGGGTAGATACAAACCCTTGTTCTGCTCAAACTATGACCAATCTTGGATATCAGGCAGTCTTGCTACACAACTTATAAATTATTAAGCCTGATATTGACTATGGAATTTAATATTCCAATCAGAGTATTTTCTAATATCAATATTATATATTTTATTCAGTAATATGCATCTTTACTTAAAGGGAGTCTTTCACCCCAAATGTGCACTATCTCACACTAACACCATTGCGTCGATAACAGTCCCCACATTAAAATCCTACTTACCATAAGGTTGTCAGTTGCATAGTTCGTCTAAAAAACACTTTTATTGTATATGTAAATCAGGGTCTGAAGGTGCCCAGGGGCAGCGTTCCAACGGCCGGTGCCCAGGCCCTGTGCTGATTTCCATGTGCAACCCCTCCCCTTTCACCCATTTGGCCCGCCCTTTCTCTGGCTGACCTCCTTCTCTTCTTTTGAAATCCAGCGCCTGCGCCGATGACAGCCCTCTGATGCAGCATCGGCTGGAGCATGACGTATGGGCCGCCGCATGCGCAATGTACTACCCATTACTGGCAGATGCCTCAGAGTCATGGGCGTAGCTATAGGGGGTGCAGAGGTAGCAATCGCTACCGGGCCCAGGAGCCTGAGGGGCCCCAAAGACCCTTGTGCCGCATAAGAAGACACACAAAGCACTGAGGGAAGGGGGCCCAAGCTGAACTCTTGCACCAGGGCCCATGAGCTGTTAGCTACGCCCCTGCTCAGAGTATCCAGTGCGCATGCAGCAGCCAGTACGTCACGCTCCAGCCGATGCTGCATCAGAGGGCTGTCACCGGTGCAGGCGCTGCATTTCAGAAGAAGAGGAGGTAATCAGCCAGAGAAAAGGCGGGCCAAATGGGTGAAAGGGGAGTTGTTGCACATGGAAATCAGCATGGGGCCGGAGCACCGGCCGTTGGAACGCCGCCCCTGGGCACCTTTAGACCCTGATTTACATATACAATAAAAGTATTTTTTAGACGAACTATGCAACTGACAACCTTATGGTAAGTAGGATTTTAATGTGGGGACTGTTATCGACGCAATGGTGTTAGTGTGAGATAGTGCACATTTGGGATGAAAGACTCCCTTTAAAAGTGATAATATTGATATAGCACTGAACACTATACATCCGCACTAAAGTGGGGAGTTACTAAATATCAGGCCAGTTAATTTAATCAATACTACACATAATAAAGTTTTATGTTACCCGAGAATGCAGATGATATGGCAGAGTCTATAGGAAGTCAGCCCTAAGGTCTGGTCTGATCATTGGACATTTCCTCCTGGGGTGTCTCTCCTTTCTTTTTTTCCTTTCTCTTATTTTTTTTTCTTCTCATGTGTGGTTTATTATTCAAAATCCTATCAGTTAGACATACCTTCCTAGCTTGGAGTTTTCCAGTCATTGTTGGTTAGGCGTGCACATATGATAATGACTGTGATGTCACTGTATTACCCAGAATGTATTTATGCTGCTGGTGTAATGTTACTTATGCATCCCTAGGTGGCACTATTGTATAAGCTATTAACATAATACTAGTAAGGGTTAAATGTCCAGGTCTGACATCATCCTACATGTCATACACATCACATATGGAATCTTAAATCAGAGCTACAGGGATTCACTTTGACACATGTACCAATTAAAGCATAGACTTTTAGGTACCATTTGAACATTTTTCCACTTATTAATTTTATGGTATTGATAAGAATATAATAGACTTTATACTCTCACAGAGATGTGTGTCTCCTCTGTTACACCAACGGTTGATTGATTGTTAGCTAAAATAACACAGCTTCCCCTGAGCGGGAGACTCATTAACAAAGCCTATACATAAAATTCTTCTCATCATATTTTAGAAGTACATACGTTGCTAGTGAGAAATATATAAGATAATAGATGCATCAACGTCCTTCATAACAATTTAACAATATAAAAACAATTTTAAAGAAGTTAGCAGGCAACACTCATATTTGAGGTTTGCTGAAAATATTAGTATGTTTATTTAATAAAAAACAATAAAATATTTAAAATATTGGATACTAGACTAAACAATAGAATATGGTGATAAGTGTCAGGAAAATTATTGAGATAGGTATAGAAAAGAGAAAATAAGAGGTAAGAGGTAGGCTCTGTTGTGATTGCTAGATCTGGTACCAGATAGTGTATAGTGGAGAAATGTCTCCGTGTAGTGATTGTTAAATATGTCACAATTTAATACAGAATTTGATGTGATCTCTTTGTATGCAGAAGTAACAAGGGTTCTAATAGTATATAATCATACAATAATTTCTTAAAAATTTGTTAAAAATGTCACAGTCTTCTAAAATGAAAAAAATTGTATATATTGAGAGTTCTTATGACTGCCACACTGATTAGGTCCCAATAGTGATTCTATAAGTTAGTTGCTGGAGGATTCCTTTGTTAAATAGTAAAGTTTTCTTTGGTTGTTTTGTATCCCGATATATATCTATGGGATCCGGTGGATAGATCATGCCGTGTAATATCTGTGAGGATGAAAGACGGTGTCCTGAGCCTGGGTGCGGCGTCCCACACTGTCTCTGGCTCAGGATCCACTTACCCGTCTGCTGGGATTGTTCACTGTGCTGCTGCTGGTGGTGTTCTCCTTGTAGCAGCGGTCAGTCGGCTTTGGCGTCCTCGTGGGTCATGCGCGCGTCCCGCGCTCTGTTGTTAGACTTGATGGACATGTGTGGGTCACGAGGTTAGATTCCTGCCGGCTGCCTGGCTGAAGCTGCTTTCTTCTTTATCGGAGTGTTCCAGTTGAAGATTATATCTCTATATTTGAGCCGAGTCCCAGTAAATTATCGGTACTATAGTGTGTTAGGTTTATAATCCAATCCTCCACGTGCTCAAAAGCGTTTAGGGACCTTGTCCCTTCATCAGTGGGCTTACTGATGAAGGGCAAAGGTCCTGAAACAATCACTACACAGAGACATTTCTCCACTATACACTATCTGGTACCAGATCTAGCAATCACAACAGAGCCTACCTCTTATTTTCTCTTTTCTATACCCATGTCACTAATTTTCCCAGCACTTATCACCATATTCTATTGTTTAGTCTAGTATCCAATATTTTAAACATTTTATTGTTTTTTATTAAATAAACATACTAATATTTTCAGCAAACCCCAAATATGAGTGTTGCCTGCTAACTCCTTTAAAATCTATACTCTCTTTCTGACTGGGTGAGCCAGACACAGCAGCCTCTGCACCTCTGCCATTGGCATTGAAAAGTTGAGCCGTCTATCCTCTCTATTGAATATAAAAACAATACATACTTCCTATTGATTATCTTATATAAAAAACTAAGGTTCATTATATGTGTATACAGATATCACAGCTTGTCTGCTTCATCAATAGACATCAACTGGGGGGCTAATTAGTACCGAATACTTCTAGACAGGGCCGGGCCGACACAGAGGCTGGGGAGGCTCCAGGCTTAGGGCACAGGCCAGCTCCCCAGCCTCTGGGCGGCAGGCAGACCACTGACCACTGACCACGTCGCTGCGCTGGAGGACGGAGGGAGTAGTGAGCACTTGGCACTGAAATCACGTGCTCCCTCACCGCTCCGCCTCCTGGCTCGGCCGCTCCGCTGCTCTGGTCTTTGCTCAGTCGCTTGCCTGACTGGCTGCGTACAGCGCGAACTTTGACCTGACATGCTGTACGCAGTCAGGTCACATGTGCGCCCTCTGGAGACCAGGGGCAGCGTGGGCAGCAGCAGGCAGCAGCACAGCATTGTGTCATGACCCAGCCCAGGCCCCAGCAGGGATAGAGGGATAGATATAACAGTGTCTTCCACAGATCCCCCATAAATGTGTCATCCACAGAGCCCCCATAACAGTGTCTGCTATAGATACCCCATAACAGTGTCATCCACAGATCCCCCATAACAGTGTCATCCACAGATCCCCCCCATAACAGTGTCATCCACAGATATCCCATAACAGTGTCATCCACAGATCCCCCATAACAGTGTCATCCATAGATCCCCCATAACAGTGTCCGCCACAGATCCCCCGTAATTCCACAAGTTTTGGGGGGGGGGGGGGGCCACACTTGGGCAGCTCAGCCTCTGTTGGTGGTGGACCTTGTCCCAGTCCTGCTTCTAGAGAATATCCTTATCTCAGTCATAAATCTATAAGAAGACAAGAATGACTCTTCTCAGACTGGTACATCTATAGAGAATAAACCTTATGAACAGTGTCCTCTCCTTGAACCTCTTTCGGCCAACTTTAAAATACACGCAGAATGGTGAATATATCACAACATGGCCTGTTAATCAAATCCACTATAATTATGATATTTAGATATAATGTTATATACTTATGAAAAAGCACAACATTCCCATTTAGGGTTGTTTTGGGTATCGAATTTTCGATACCCAATCAATACTTTTGTCTGTTATCGATCTCAATACCAGGATTTGCCTTTTTTTGATACCAGGCTGTGCTACCGTGCAGCCTAGTATCGGACAAGAAGGATTGCGCTACTCTCAGCGCGCTTCGTGTTCTTGGCAGCTCAGGGGAGAAGGAAGCAGTCTCTCCCTCCCCGCTGTGCCGCCGCTGCCAGCAATGAGAAGAGAGGGGCGGGTGCACTGCGCCACCAATGACAACTAGTGTTTAATACATTGAATGCGGCAGCCGATACACATTGCCGGCATCCTGCCTCTGACAGGGCGCTGCGATCTAAGGCAATTAACCCCTCAGGTGCCGCACCTGAGGGGTTAACTGCCGCTAATCACAGCTCCCTGTCATAGGTCGGGTGCCGGCAATGTGTATCTGCCGCCTGTACTTATAATGAATTAAACGTTAATTATCCCCCATTCCCAGTATTAAAAACATTGGTGGCGCAGTGCGCCCTCCCCCTTCCCAGTATTAAAAACATTGGTGGCGCAGTGTGCCCATCCTCCCCCCCAGTATTAAAAACATTGGTGGCGCATTGCACCCCCTTACCCCCACCCCCAGTATTAAAATCATTGGTGGCAGTGGCCACAGAGTCCCCTCACCTCCTCTTCATTGGTGGCAGTGGCCACAGACATGGGCGTAGCTATAGGGGGTGCAGAGGTAGCAGTCGCTACCGGGCCTAGGAGCCTGAGGGGGCCCAAAGACCCTTGTGTCGCATAAGAAGATACACAAAGCATTGAGGGAAGGGGGGCCAAGCTGAACTTTTGCACCAGGGCCCATGAGCCGTTAGCTACGCCCCTGGCCACAGAGTCCCCTCACCTCCTCTTCATCGGTGGCAGTGGCAGCTTCTTATTGGAGCCCCAGCAGTTTAATCCCGGGGCTCCGGTTGATTACCATGGCAACCAGGACGCTACTGAAGCCCTGGCTGCCATAGTCAGCTCCCTGCTGCTGTGTGTACTATGCACAGGGCAGCAGGGAGAGTGTGAGATCCTATTCACCCTGATAGAGCTCTGTTATGGTGAATAGGACAAGGGATCGAAAGATCCCAGGTTCTATGGGCTGGACATTTCATAAAAAGCGGAATGCACGCTGCTTTTTTTGGCATTTTATTTTTTTTGCCTGGTATCGAATGGTATCGAGTATCGCAATACTTTTTTTATGGTATCGAAACCAAGTCATAAATATGGCGGCGTTGGAAAGTCTCGCAAAAAACAAGCCATCATACGGCTATGTGAAAGGAAAAATAAAAAAGTTATGGCTCTGGGAAGGCAGGGAGCGCAAAATATCAGATCAGCAGGGGTCCGACTCCCGGCACCCCCACCGATCAGCTGTATGAAGGGAAGGCGTGCGGGCCATCTCCCGTCTCTTTTCCTGTTTGCCATAGACATAGCAACAGCGAGCAGAAAGAGAGACAGGAAACGGCACGTGCACACTGCGCGCCCCTTCCCTTCATACAGCTGACCTGCCGGGTGTCGGACCCCCACTGATCTGATGTTAATAACTTATCCTGAGGGGAGGTCAGCAATATTAAAAGCCCGGAGAACCCCTTTAAGAACAAACCTATTTGCAGATTCCCCCTGCACTGGGGTACTGCAGAAAGGACACAGGAGGCCTGAGAATGGATGCAGTGCACGCTCCCAACAGTCCTGAAAATCCAGTGAAGCCGGCTGAAAAGTGGCGTAATGGAAGCCCTCCCAGTTATTTAGGGATGTTCCCGGATATGCAACTTATATGTTCCAATTTAGACTTTTTAATGTTGGTATGAAATTATATATTTTATTAAATAGTGTCCCATAGTGTAGTACCTTTAAAGGGAGTCTGTCATCAAGAAATTCACTGACACATCTGGCATGTCTTGTAAGGCTAGATCAGCTGAATGTAATGACTCCATTCTGGAGAAAAGCTGATTTTAATCCTTATGCAAATGAGCTATTAAGTGCACCAAGGGCGGGCCCGAGCCACTCTGTGCACCATTGCTTCCTCTGCCAGACCCTCCCTCTCCTTGATTGACACATGGGATGACTGTGCAGGAATTGGTGCTATCAATCAGAAAGCGGAGGGAGGGGCCGGCAGAGGAAGTAGGAGGAGCAAGGGTGCACAGAATGGCTTGGACCCGTCCTCGGTGCACTTAACTGCTCATCTGCATGGGGATTAAACATTTTTTTTCCACCAGAATGAAGCAAGGGCTCGCTGAGTGAAAGGTGTCATTACATTGAGCTGAGCGAGCCCCACAAGGCCTTGGGCCTGGTTTATCACTGAATTTCATGGCGACACACTCCCTTTAAGCACTGACACCAACGTTCACCCTGGGTTCACACCTGAGCGTTTCTGAGACGCGCGTCTTACACGCGTTCGTGACTCTGGAGACCAATTGAAAAAGGCATATCTACACTTTAACGCGTGTTAAATGCGCGTTTTACGCGCGTTCCCATTGAAGTCTATGGGTGCAAACGCGCGACAAAACGCCCCAAAGAAGCTCAAGAACTTATTTGAGCGTAGGGCGTTTTGCATCGCGTTCAAACACGCTGTAAAACGCTCAGGTGAGAACCATGCCCATAGGGAAACATGAGTTTTCTCCTGTTGAGCGTTTTAAAACGCTCAGGTGAGAACTGAGGGTCAAACATTGCATCCAGCGAAATTTTATAGGCGCCAGATATTTTTTGTATGTAAGCAGAGCCAGAATGCCCCCATTAAAAGGCATCCGAGACCATCCAAGATCACGACGAACATGGTCATAAAGGCAACCATAGTGTCTAACTGCGACCACGGCTTCCATGCGCTGACCAAAGGGCGACTTATTGTGGTC
This sequence comes from Bufotes viridis, assembly GCA_033119425.1. NCBI lineage: Eukaryota > Metazoa > Chordata > Amphibia > Anura > Bufonidae > Bufotes > Bufotes viridis. Next base: position 11,684 of record JAKVIS010000218.1, on the reverse strand, counting down.
AGTCAGGCGCGGCAGGCAGCGTAGGATTGGAAAGTTGTGAGTTGTGACTTATTTAATTATTTTACACCAATCTAAAGATGATTTATTCGTTCTGACAACCCCTTTAAGAAGCACCAGCCAGAGAGTGCATAGAAAGTAGATGACAGGCGCTCATGGCTGCCGGCTGTGGTGACCCTTGCTCAGGAGACGTGCCGTGCCAAATCAAGGCTGCATCTATTACCATGACAACACTCCGCCAGGCGGAAGGAGCACGCCTTCCAGGGCGTGGCTTCGTCCTGTCTATCTCCCTCGGGAGGGGCGTGGTTTGGGGGAATTGAGCGTCGTGCGTGGTGACGTGTTCGGCGTCATTGGTGCTTCTGCGCTTCGTCATCGCTGTATGTCCGGATCGCAGTGACAGGAGGCAGGCAGGGGAATAACTCCAGGCCGGGGACATGCACTGGTTCCAGGGATCCATCCCGGAGGCCATAGCCGCGGCCAAGCAGCGGAGCTCCGTGTTTGTCGTGTTTGTGGCCGGTGAGGAGCGCTGGCGGCAGGGACTCCGTGCTTGTCTGTGGGGCTCCGGGCAGGTGCTGTGTGTGAGGAGGTGACACAGGGCAGGCACCCTGACCGCTGCCCTAGGGAGTGAGGACTGACAACTGCTCGACTGACCAGGTCTCTGACAACCCAAGGGTTAATAGGGGCAGCGACTGTGACCACTGGTGGGGTGTCCGCCACAGGACGTAGGGGGCGACAGCTTCAAGTCGAAGCGCGATGGACGGCGACTGAGTAGTGAAGCCCTAGAGGACAGGGCAGTCTGGTGGTGGACAGCGATTGGAAACCGTCAGCATGGTGGGATGTGTGATTGGCTGGAAGTTATAGAGTGAAAAGGTAAATAATAGGGGCGGCGACTGCGACTATAGGTGCGGAGACTGCCACAGGACAGACCGGAGGGGGCAGCACCTCAGACAGAGGCGGGAGAAGCGTGATGGACGGTGACTGCGACCAGCTAGTGAGAAGTGACAGCAGCAGCAGGAGTAGTCCTAAAGGATGGTGGGACAACGTGACTAATGGGGGGGACGGCAAGATCCGCAATGTGGTGGGGGAGATGGCAAATGGAAACCGTCAGCATGGTGGTACATGGGATTGGCTGGAAGTTATATAGAGTGAAAGGATGAATAATAAGAGTGTAGTGACAGGACTAATAATAGGGGCTAGAGGTTGGGTGACCGCCACAGGACTGGCTCGTGGGGGCGGCAACCTTACCTGGACTAATAAGACAGTGGGAGAAGCGTGATGGACTGCGACTGCAAACAGCCAATGAAAGGTGACAGCTGCAGGAGTAGTCCTAAAGGATGGGGGGCTGAGCAACAAGATCCACAACGTGGTGGGGAGATGGCAAATGGAAACAGTCAGCATGGTGCTATGTGGGATTGGCTGGCAGTTATGGAGACACAGGATGAATAATAGGGACAGCGGGGTGACCGCCACAGGACAGGCTTGCGGGGGCGGCAGCTTCAGTCGGACTAATCAGACACAATGACTGAAGCGGGAGAAGCAGACGGCGGCGACCTGTGATTGTGGAGGCGACCTCTAAAGAGTGGTGGTGGAAAGCAATTGGAAACCGTCAGCATGGCGCTATGTGTGATTGGCTGTAAGTTATGGAGTGACAGGTGGGGGCCATGGGGATGGGGCCGGTGATATTGCAGCTTATTCACATGGTGCAGTCAAATCAAGATTTTTGCAGTCTGATTTGGGGCGACCTGTACCTTGAGCGGAGGCCCCCATATAGCCGGCCGTCTGTCGCCATAGGTACAGGAGACGTATACGGCGCAGTGTACGTTTTTTACAGGATGCCTCTGTATGGAAAATGACCTAGAGGGGTGCGCTGCTGTATACTGACTCGGCGTAAGGACACGCTCGTGGCATCCTTCGGTTGAATGCGGTCCTGTGGACGTGTGCGGTGTGTGAACACGTATGGCGAATGGTGACTGCAACGAAAATGCAGCCTAAAGGAGCGAAATACATCTGCGGTTATCGTATAAATCTTGGGTGGTCTTCTCTCCAGTTGGTAAAACTTCTGCCCCACCGGGTGCTTATCTCAACTCCTAGGAAAGCTGGGTGACTAGCATTATGGCCTCCTCCATCCCGCAGCCGGCCACCTTCTATATTCCTAGTAGTGGGGGGGGGGGGGGTGCCATAACCGCAGGGTCCGTCGCAGTGTGCAGCCCAGCCACCCTCAAGTCTATCCTTCCAGTGATCAGTACCCCAGTGATTGCCCATCCGAACCCTATACCAGAACTTATATTGGCAGAATTCCCCTCTAACTATGGCCCGATCTGCGGTTTAGGATTAGCCCCCCCTATAGAAGCTCGGACAGGCAGCCATATTAGCAGTCACCCAGTTCCCCAACCCAGGGTCTTATAATTAGGGTCCATTCACACGTCTGTAATTTGGGTCCGCATTTCCAGGATCTGTATTTTCGGCATCTGCAATTCCGTTCCCAAAAAAATAGAACATGTCCTATTCTTGTCCATAATTGCGGACCAGAATAGGCGTTTTCTATTATAGTGTCGGCAATTTGCGGATCCGCAAAACACTTAAGGGCGTGTGAATGGACCCTTATTGTGATTATTTTTTATTTTTTAATTTATTTTAACTTTAAAAGGGTTTTCTGGAAGTTTTCAATACCCGCAGGGAAGCAGAGGGGCTTAGAAAACAAAGACTAAAGGCTCGTGCTCACAAATGTGTTTTTTTTTTTTTCCGTGTCAGCTGTTTTTTTTTGTGGTCCGTATGCACTGTGCAGAACCATTCGCTTCAATTGGGCGGCGAAAAAACGGAAATGACTCTGTGTGCATTTCATGTCCGCATGGCTGTTCTGCAAAAGACGGGACTGTTCTATCAGGGGCCACACATGAGCCCTACAGCTTTACTCGCCTGCTGCACGTCATAGCAGAGCTGATGATGTCGTGTCTCCCCCTTTAAGGGGAGTCTTTTTGGCTCTCCTGACATGTCTAACCGTTCTGGGGCATCCTTTCTTTAAACTCTGCATTGTGTTGTTCCTCTGTTATGCCGCCTGGAAATGTATGTAACTCAATTGATAGCGGTGTGATGTTACCAGTTAGGGGTGTGTCCCTTCACACTTCCCAATCAGTGTTAGTAATGGTCGCACCCAGTAGTCCATTTATTTACCGTATATATTTCCAAGAGGAATAACAGAGGAACACAAAGTGATCAGTGCTCCTATAAAATGCTCCAGAATTGTTACTTTAAGGGGATACAAGTATTTATTAAAAAGGCTGCAAGTCAGGAGAGCGGAGAGGCGTCGGGTCCTCTTTCAGGGTGTCTTCCCGTGTGAGACCTTTATGGTATTTCCGGTTGATGTGTAGGTGGGGGTCCTTTGCTATCGAATGTTAGCCCCCCCCCCCCCCAGCACAGGGTCTATAAATGTCTCTGACCTCTGGGACCCCCAGCGATCCTGAAAACGGAGGGTCGGCTCTCTGAAGTGTGCATGTCAGTGCACCTCTCCAGTCACATCTATGGAACTGACGGAGCGCCATCTCCGCTGAGGGTCCTGTAGACAGGCGGTGAATACCTTTTGTAGGTGAGCCCCCTCTAAGTTCTGCAGGTTTTTATAATCCCACTTTTGGGTATAGATGGGCCTTGTCTTTTCTCCCAGAATTTTTCTTCACGTAGGCAGGGACAGACTGGCCATAGACCCTACAGAGATATCTCTCGGTGGGCCGATGCCCAGGGGGGCCGCCCGAGCCCTCCTCCAGGTAATGATATGACGCTCTCAGCATTAATGGCCGCCAGCCGCAGCCCCCCTTCCTGAATTGAACTGCATCACTGTTGTCTTCTCCCCCTTTCTGGTAATTTGGACTCGCCTACAACATGGGGCCCCTTTCAGTTTTTTTTTTTTTCCAGTCCGCCCCTGCTCGTAGGAACATATCGAGGTTTATTCCTTTAGAAGTCATTAAAGTCGAGTCGTGTGTCTAGAATACCGTTTCAAGAGGCGCCGCGCTCGAGACCAGTGTCTGCCACCGTGGAAAGTGTCCCAAGTTGCAAGCCGATGTCTATGGCCTGGGGCATAGGAACAGTGCCACTTCTGGCTGTTTTTGGGTATTACAACATAGCCTTAAAGGGGCTGTCCCATCTCAGACAATGGGGGCATATTGCTAGGAAATGCCCCCATTGTCTGATAGGTGTGGGACCCGCACCTATATCTAGAACGGAGCCCTGGAAGTTAAGGTGGGCGCAATGCGCATTCGCAGCCGCCCTCAAATCATTTTCTATGGGGCCGGCGAATATAGCCAAGCGCTGGCTCGGCCATTTCCGTCGGCCCCATAGAAATGAATGGGCATGAGCATGCACGGTACGCTCCCATTTACTTCTTGGTGGTGCAGGGACCCAGGGAAATCCGGGGTCCTCCAGCCACAGCTCTCCCCGCTCCGTTCTCGATATAGGTGCGGGTCCCCAGCGGTGGGTCCCGCACCTATCAGACAGCGGGGGCAGATCCTAGCGATATGCCCCCCTTGTCTGAGATGCGAATACCCCTTGATCCATATTCACTTGAATACTGCAGTACTCGACATGGACAGGAGTGGTGCCGTTTCTGGGAATATAGGCTTCAGACGTTTTCCTCCTCCTGGACATCCCCTTTAAGTTTGGAAGGCGGACTGATGTTTGACCATTTGTAGATCTCTTCTCGGGGGCGTTCCTCTCTATGCCATCCATGCCCGCCTAGGCACGTACTCCGCTCTGAGGATCGCCCTGGTGACATTTTAATTAAAGGGGAACTATAGGAAAAATCTAAATCCAATTGTAACTACTGACTCGGACTGACTGCTGTGGAACCCCCTCTATGGAAAGCCGGAGATATCATTAGGGCAAATTGTGGGCGACACTAACGTGGTCTCTTGTTTCAGGGGATGATGAGCAGTCCATTCGCATGGCGGAGAGCTGGGGGGAAGAAGAGGTGGAGCGGGCAGCAGCTCAGGGCTTTGTCGCCATCAGGATTGACAGTAAGAGGTTTGTTAAATAACTTCTTCACCTGCTCTTCTGTCTCCTCCAGATCTACAAGCTGTGCACGTCTGTGATACGTCATCCAGTATGGGGGGCGGGGGGTTAAATGACTTCTGGGGGGCGGCTAATAACAAAACTATCATTGCTTTATTAATAAACTCATCATTTTTTATCTTTATTTTCCTTGCAGTGAAACCTGTCTCCAGTTTTCCCAGATCTGTATCCTTTTATGTGTGATTTTAGGCTGATTATTCTCCTTGGCATTCCAGCAAATGAAACAGTAAAAATGTAATGTATGTACACAGTGACTCCACCAGCAGAATAGTGAGTGCAGCTCTGGAGTATAATACAGGATGTAACTCAGGATCAGTACAGGATAAGTAATGTATGTACACAGTGACTCCACCAGCAGAATAGTGAGTGCAGCTCTGGAGTATAATACAGGATGTAACTGAGGATCAGTACAGGATAAGTAATGTATGTACACAGTGACTGCACCAGCAGAATAGTGAGTGCAGCTCTGGGTATAATACAGGATGTAACTCAGGATCAGTACAGGATAAGTAATGTAATGTATGTACACAGTGACTGCACCAGCAGAATAGTGAGTGCAGCTCTGGAGTATAATACAGGATGTAACTCAGGATCAGTACAGGATAAGTAATGTATGTACACAGTGACTGCACCAGCAGAATAGTGAGTGCAGCTCTGGAGTATAATACAGGATGTAACTCAGGATCAGTACAGGATAAGTAATGTATGTACACAGTGACTGCACCAGCAGAATAGTGAGTGCAGCTCTGGAGTATAATACAGGATGTAACTCAGGATCAGTACAGGATAAGTAATGTATGTACACAGTGACTCCACCAGCAGAATAGTGAGTGCAGCTCTGGAGTATAATACAGAATGTAACTCAGGATCAGTACAGGATATGTAATTCAGTGGTGAATTTTAAAACAACATGAATATATAAACTGTAAAATGCTATTTAGTAAGGTCATTCTAAAAATTTAGCTTGGCTGCTGATCGCGAATAATGAAATGACTCTTGTCTATCAGTTGTTGGTCCTTTACAAGTGCCGTCCCAGATCCTGTGGTTTGTGTCCCGTCCAGCTTCTTCATCGGAGAGAATGGGATTCCTTTAGAAGTCATTGCGGGCAGTATATCAGCCGAAGAACTAATAGCAAAGATCACCAAAGTGAAGCAGGTGCTGAGCGCCACCTCCGACATGTCTGATCTGTGATGGATGATCAGGAGTCTGGGCCGAGTCACAAAGCCTTTATGATTTCTTCCACAATCAGTGATATTTACTTAGTTCCCTTTTTTCTCACTGCTTTTTCCACTTGTTTCACAGATGTTCCTTCAAATGTGTAGGAGTCTGTAGATGCATTCAGTGTGGCGGAGCTCAGTCCTATTCATTTCAATGCAACAATAGCTGATCTCAGGGAGACCAGCTACAAAAAAACACCGCGGAGCCTCACTTAAGAGTCTCAACACAGCAATCCGAAGTGCAAAGCTCCCCGGGAAACAGGAATATGCAAAATAAATGTGGAGCCCCAGTTATGGGTCTACAACACAATGAAAGCCAGATATCCCTCAAAGGAAGGAAAACCAAGCAAAGGGGCGCCCCCATTACAGAGATCACCAAATCCACCATATTAAGTGGCCCCTATGTCAAGATCCCACTTTTTACAAGCTTTAAGGATGTGACAGGAAAACCTAAGCTAGGTATCCATCCACAGACAGCTGTTTCAGGGTGTTGCCCTCATCAGTGTGGAGTAGGATTCTGGCTAACCGGAGCAATGCCTCGGAGACTACTCAAACACAACACAACTGGGGCTCCACATTTATTTTGCATATTCCTGTTTCCCAGGGAGCTTTGCACTTCAGTTGCTGTGTTGAGACTCTTAAATAAGGCTCCGCAGTGTTTTTGTAGCTGGTCTCCCTGAGATCAGCTATTGTTGATGTTTGAGTAGTCTCCGAGGCATTGCTCCCGGTTGTGCCAGAGTCTACTCCGCACTGGATGAGGGCAGACACCAGAATCAGCTGTCTGTGGATGGATACCTGGCTTAGGTTTTCCTGTCGCATCCTCTAAGCTTGTAAAAAGCGGGATCTTGACATAGGGGCCATAATATGGTGGATTTGGTGATCTCTGTAATGGAGACACCCCTTTGCTTGGTTTTCCTTCCTTTGAGGGATATCTGGCTTTCATTGTGTTGTAGACCCATAACTGGGGCTCCACATTTATTTTGCATATTCATTTCAATGGGATGAGCTGCAACACCTGACAAAACCCATATTTTTAAAGCAGCCATGTTTTTCTAATTACATACAAGCCCTTTAAGGTGCACTGCGGGCATTCACTGTAACGACATTTAGGTGAAACACCTCTGTGATGATCAGGCTCCGTATCCACACTGTGTGTCTTCGTTTGTGTGAAATCTGCAAAATCTGGATGACTAGGGGCTTGAAAATTTACATAGTGGATATTTTTCCTCCGTGTGCCTTCTTTTTATTTTAAAGGAATGCTGTCACTAAACCAACATGTGACCCCTGTGATGGTATCACTGCATGCATGACACGTGATCCTTGCCGTGGTATCACTGAATACATGACTCATGTGATCCTTGCCGTGGTTTCACTGAATACATGACTCGTGATCCTTGCCGTGGTTTCACTGAATACATGACTCGTGATCCTTGCCGTGGTATCACTGAATACATGACTCATGTGATCTTGCCGTGGTATCGCTGCATACATGACTCATGTGATCTTGCCGTGGTATCGCTGCATACATGACTCATGTGATCTTGCCGTGGTATCGCTGCATACATCACTGATGTGATCCTTGCCGTGGTATCGCTGCATACATCACTGATGTGATCCTTGCCGTGGTATCGCTGCATACATGACTCGTGATCCTTGCCGTGGTATCGCTGCATACATGACTCGTGATCCTTGCCGTGGTATCGCTGCATACATGACTCATGTGATCCTTGCCGTGGTATCGCTGCATACATGACTCCTGTGATCCTTGCCGTGGTATCGCTGCATACATGACTCGTGATCCTTGCCGTGGTATCGCTGCATACATGACTCATGTGATCCTTGCCGTGGTATCGCTGCATACATGACTCCTGTGATCCTTGTCGTGGTGTCTCCACATACATGACCCATGTGATCTTGCCGTGGTATCGCTGCATACATGACTCATGTGATCCTTGCCGTGGTATCGCTGCATACATGACTCATGTGATCCTTGCCGTGGTATCGCTACATACATGACTCCCGTGATCCTTACTCCTGCACATAAATCAAGAGTCTTGTTTGCACCTCTGGATATTGCTCAGATTAGTGGAGTAGATCATCATTATTTGGTTTTCTTTTAATAGTTATCTTTCAATCTTCCTGCCAGATGCACACAGGGAACGACCAGTTACCAGCAGACTCAGACGTACCCGTTGGTTCTCCAGAGACATCATGCCCTGTACCTGAGAGCCCATCCATGGAATCGCCCCCCGTAGAGACCTCATCTGCATCACCAGAGACCACCCCAGGTTCTGTTCTTAGTGCACCACCCTGTTAGTACTTTGTGTAAACTCAATGCATTCAGTGTAAGTAAATATATTTTTCTTCTCTCCCAGCACAAAGCGACAACTCGCCCACAGATGAATCAAACGAAGTTGTCGAAGACGTGAGTGAAACCTCTGAAGAAATAGCGGAGAAAATGGAGAGGTTGGCTTTATGTTATATTTATGTTATTAGAAGGTAACCAGATGAAAAAGACGCAGTACCTGAGGGGTCAAAAGACACTCCTGCTACTTCTGACCCTGCACTAGTTATAACTAGAGTTGAGCGAACTTGTATTTTAAGTTCGGCTTCCAAAGTTCGGGTTCGGCTTATCGAAGCATCTACGGACCATAACGGCATTTGGAATCCATAAGGGGATTCTTTAATGAACCCGATCCTTGGACAACACGAAGGACCGGGGGTGACGTCACAGTCATGTGATCAGTGCAGGGGGCGTGGCTCAGTACTGGATTGGATAAGAGGTGGTAGCCTACGACCTCTTATCCAATCCAGTACTGAGCAAGCAGCGTTTTGGTGTCCATCTCCAAAGCGGAATGGAGACTGAACTGATGCATTCAGTGTGGCGGAGCTCAGTCCTATTCCTTTCAATGGGATGAGCTGCAACACCTGACAAAACCCATAGAAGAAAGCAGCCATGTTTTTCTAATTACATACAAGCCCTTTAAGGTTCACTGCGGGCATTCACTGTAACGACATTTAGGTGAAACACCTCTGTGATGATCAGGCTCCGTATCCACACTGTGTGTCTTCGTTAGTGTGAAATCTGCAAAATCTGGATGACTTTTAAAGGAATGCTGTCACTAAACCAACATGTGACCCCTGTGATGGTATCGCTGCATGCATGACACGTGATCCTTGCAGTGGTATCACCGCATACATGACTTATGTTACCCTTGCAGTAGTATCGGTTAATACATGACCCATGTGATCCTTTCAGTGGTATTGCTGCATACATGACCCATGTGATCCTTGCCGTGCTATCGCTGCATACATGACTCATGTGATCTTGCCGTGGTATCGCTGCATACATCACTGATGTGATCCTTGCCGTGGTATCGCTGCATACATCACTGATGTGATCCTTGCCGTGGTATCGCTGCATACATCACTGATGTGATCCTTGCCGTGGTATCGCTGCATACATGACCCATGTGATCCTTGCCGTGGTGTCGCTGCATACATGACCCATGTGATCCTTGCCGTGGTGTCGCTGCATACATGACCCATGTGATCCTTGCCGTGGTATCGCTGCATACATGACCCATGTGATCCTTGCCGTGGTATCGCTGCATACATGACCCATGTGATCCTTGCCGTGGTATCGCTGCATACATGACCCATGTGATCCTTGCCGTAGTATCGCTGCATACATGACCCATGTGATCCTTGCCGTGGTATCGCTGCATACATGACCCATGTGATCCTTGCCGTGGTATCGCTGCATACATGACCCATGTGATCCTTGCCGTGGTATCGCTGCATACATGACCCATGTGATCCTTGCCGTGGTATCGCTGCATACATGACCCATGTGATCCTTGCCGTGGTATCGCTGCATACATGACCCATGTGATCCTTGCCGTGGTATCGCTGCATACATGACCCATGTGATCCTTGCCGTGGTATCGCTGCATACATGACCCATGTGATCCTTGCCGTGGTATCGCTGCATACATGACCCATGTGATCCTTGCCGTGGTATCGCTGCATACATGACCCATGTGATCCTTGCCGTGGTATCTATGCATACATGACCCATGTGATCCTTGCCGTGGTATCTCTGCATACATCACTCATGTGATCCTTGCCGTGGTATCGCTGCATACATGACTCGTGATCCTTGCTGTGGTATCGCTGCATACATGACTCCTGTGATCCTTGCCGTGGTGTCTCCACATACATGACCCATGTGATCCTTGCCGTGGTATCTCTGCATACATGACCCATGTGATCTTGCCGTGGGAATCGCTGCATACATGACTCATGTGATCCTTGCCGTGGTATCGCTGCATACATGACTCATGTGATCTTTGCCGTGGTATCGCTGCATACATGACTCCCGTGATCCTTACTTCTGCACATAAGTCAAGAGTCTTGTTTGCACCTCTGGATATTGCTCAGATTAGTGGAGTAGATCATCATTATTTGGTTTTCTTTTGATAGTTATCTTTCAATCTTCCTGCCAGATGCACACAGGGAACGACCAGTTACCAGCAGACTCAGACGTACCCGTTGGTTCTCCAGAGACATCATGCCCTGTATCTGAGAGCCCATCCATGGAATCGCCCCCCGTAGAGACCTCATCCGCATCGCCAGAGACCACCCCAGGTTCTGTTCTTAGTGCACCACCCTGTTAGTACTTTGTGTAAACTCAATGCATTCAGTGTAAGTAAATATATTTTTCTTCTCTCCCAGCACAAAGCGACAACTCGCCCACAGATGAATCAAACGAAGTTGTCGAAGACGTGAGTGAAACCTCTGAAGAAATAGCGGAGAAAATGGAGAGGTTGGCTTTATGTTATATTTATGTTATTAGAAGGTAACCAGATGAAAAAGACGCAGTACCTGAGGGGTCAAAAGACACTCCTGCTACTTCTGACCCTGCACTAGTTATAACTAGAGTTGAGCGAACTTGTATTTTAAGTTCGGCTTCCAAAGTTCGGGTTCGGCTTATCGAAGCATCTACGGACCATAACGGCATTTGGAATCCATAAGGGGATTCTTTAATGAACCCGATCCTTGGACAACACGAAGGACCGGGGGTGACGTCACAGTCATGTGATCAGTGCAGGGGGCGTGGCTCAGTACTGGATTGGATAAGAGGTGGTAGCCTACGACCTCTTATCCAATCCAGTACTGAGCAAGCAGCGTTTTGGTGTCCATCTCCAAAGCGGAATGGAGACTGAACTGATGCACTCTGAGCGGATCCTTTTCCGTTCAGAATGCAAACTGATCCGTTTTAGACCGTTAGTGAGAGCCCGGAACGGATCTCACAAACGGAAAGCCAAAATGCGAGTGTGAAAGTAGCCTAAGAGCAGTTCATCTGCACTAACGTGTTCAAGAAGACCACCTCCGTAGGTGGTGGAAGAA